>JABFYK010058215.1:0-56523 GCA_018849495.1 Termitomyces sp. T123_Mx157 | reverse complement strand
CGACGCGTTTGCTCCTCGACGAGTTGCTATCATGAATGCAAGACGAAATCCTATGTGCGTTTAATCGGACGAAAGTTTGACTGGAACACATCTAATGGAATATTCCCTCTGTCTGTACGCCGCATGTTCATCTCTCAGCCCAGCCGATATTTATATTGTCGACAATGTTGATACCCTGACACAGCGGTCTCCAACTCCAGGCTTTCTGGCCTGTCGGAGCCACGTCATCTGTTCAGCCAATCTACAACCATACAAACTATTAGTTTCCACTGATGGCCATTGAACATAAGTTCAGTCACCTGCAGACAAGTATAAGTACCTCATGACCCTATTCTATTCATCTCATATAATCTTCATAGATCAGGATCAGATCCAAGCTGTTCTCCGAACAAATTATGGAACACCCTGTTGATACAGATTCAGAGCTACCTTTGATCAGATTGATACTAGTATACAAGAGGCGTCGGAGTTGTTGTGAAATCACCTCGGGATAAGAGAAGGTGGAACATTATCGCTGTTACTTCGAGTCGCGCAGTTGGCGAGGAGTTAACGTTACAGAACCTAAAATAACCAGGCTGGAAATACTGTTGCTCGGAATGGCACCGAGACTTCAGCATTTCGGTAGATGTTCGGCTCAAAAAACTTTCGAGATATTCTCGACATATAAGTCCTAGGTCTGGTGGGAGAAAAACACATTTAGAAAATCTGAAAAAATTCACCATGATCGCGGAAACGAGATGACGATAAGGGTGATCTACAAGGCTATGTATAGTGATGACAGAAATGATAACTTACTTTTTCTCACTCTGCGCCGACCCTCAAATTCGCACCAAGTCACAGCCATTGAGAAAGTTTTCCCGGTGGTGCCGGGTCACAAATCCGGACCTTCATAATCCGATACTACAGGGTACTCCTCAAAAGGTTCTGAGCCAGGCTACTGGATCAGATCCATCTTTGAGCGTGTGTGTATACATGGTTCGTTATACAAGTATAATGATGGATATTTGTAGCAGATGACGCAATCAAGGTTTCACTGCATGTAAATAGGTAGTCAGTTGACTATAGGCTAGCCATAAGTAAGTACGTAGTTCGTGGATAGATTTTGAATATTTGTATCCCCAATCAAATCCCGACGTGATCAAATAAAGCCCATTGCTCTTGGACCCACATCTCTTCACAGGTGATCGAAACAGTTACTACCTATTCAAAAGTCAGAAATCAAGATGGGTCAGCCACCGCAATGACTTTCCCCAACAATAGTATAACTATTGTACTGGTCAGCCGCTGGTCAGCCGCTGGATTGACTCCGTATTAGCTATGGCACTATATCGCGCCCGCTCTCTTCTTTCTATGATCTAGAGTCCACGCTTGACCTATTCGCTGCATCTCCCCCTCCTACTATGTCCACCGCCTACCTCACTGTGCCTTCTATTAGCAATACTACTACTACTACCCACGGTCAAAGTAACCCTAATGAAGATCGATTGAACAGAATTGCGAGTAAGGTTTAGTGTCTCCTTTCTCCCAGTGTGATTCTAATCTCCTGTTTAGTTTCTGGTTTTGTTATCATCGGTATTCTATTCGTGGTCTCCCTGTACTTGTACATCTCTCCATTTTTCAAGGAGCGGCCGACGGAACATAAATCTAAAGAGTCCAATACGCACACTACAACAAGCTCTGATACAGAAGCTGGGACTGATATGGATCCGACAGAAAGAAGCACACTATTAGCTTGGATGCATCGACGCTCACGCGGCAGGTTCGTGGACATTACCGGAAGTGTTCACCAGAATCTCGAAATTCCCCGCCCTCCGAAACTCGAACCAAGAACAAACGGAAAGCGTGTCAATTCATTCTTTTCGCGCATTTCTGCCGTCCCACATCTCGTGTTCCCTTCTTTACCTCCGCCAGTATATTCCACCCCACCGGTACCAGCACGCACTGCAGCTGATACATCATCCAAAGCAACGACCAAGCATCCATTCTTGTCGGCATGTCGTATATCCTTCCGCTCGAAGCTTGTGGTCCCCGACCCTGAAGAGGTTACTTCAAAAGCACTACTCAATCGCGTATCTCTGGTCAGCTTAGGATACCCTGTCGACACCACAACAGAAAGCTCGCGCTGCACGTCGGACAACTCACTACACTCTCCATGGATTCCACGCATTCAGTCTCCTTCGAGGGCTATCCTCGTCGACACGGCTCGAGATTATGACTCCCTCTTAAGAGTCGAAGATACACTCACGATAATATCTGAGATGAAGAACGAGCCCAGGACAATTCACCGACAATTTCCTCAGCAAGTACTTTCGAGAGCGAGGGTCATTGGTGAATCTGATGCGTTTTAATTATTTTCCTCCCGGTTTCGCGGGTCTGTGGATCATCAGATCATATGCATGACTTCAGTCTTACAAGATCCTTCAATCCATTGTCTTTTGACCTGTTGAGCCACGCTGGAGGTGTCAGCTTTGTTGAATTATTGTTTGATGCTTGAATAATGCAAGTCAGAAACCTCTCTCTGCCGTAAGGGTGCAACCTCTAATTATTCTATCATATTCAGCTATATTGTGTCGTCTTCATAATACCATGTAATTCTATTGTGTTTGAGGTATATGGGAATTCAGTGGGAATAGATATTTTATTTAGGGGGTGAGAATTACGAATTAGATTAGGTGTTACGCTGTCTTAGTCCTCCTGAAAGACGGAAGGAAGCTCCCTGTACGAATGCGGAATAGATAAGTGAGGAGATAGGTACAGACAATCTATAAGATTAGGTTGAACTCAGGTGCTCCAACTGCAACCATATGCAAAGGGCTCACTCACGTTGAAGGCAATGAACGCAAACATGATTCCAATGTTGCGCCAACGGTGGGAGTAAAAAATGTTGAAATTTGAGGCAAGGAACTGGTCGCTAGATCTCACACTGCAGAAGTTACAGTCGGAGGTCGCATCCGGATTGGTAAGATAACCACCAGCAAAGGCGATGAAGTTATTCATATACTGCGCGCAAGTCATTCCAGAGGGTGGATTAAGTTGAACGTACTCCACGGCAGAGCATTGGAGTTCTTGGTGACCAATGGCTTGTCCAAAAAGACCTTCGATCAAATAGGTGTAGGGGGAAAGATGATACCTGGAAGACGAAAAATCAATACAGTTGTTCGAGACCATGTATGCATGACATACATCCACTTCCACCAACCCAGCGCCCTGAAAGGCTGCAGAACACCATTGCTGTTGACATTGTCAAGGATGGATCAACATGAGAAAGATGAAAGGACTTACAACATGATGACGAAAGAAAACAAGAAGGAGAATAACAGTGCTGCAATCTCAGCATTAGGAGACATTGCAGCAATAGCCTAGATAAGGTTTGAATGGGTAAGACTTGTGTATAGCGTAGAAGATGTACCTGTCCAACGCTTGTGTAGTAAAGGGGATACACAATACCAAGACCAAGATACGTATAGCCCGCCCTTGAGGAATCAAAGCCGACAGTCCAGTACCAACAGAAATATAACAATGTAGAGCCCACAACATTCCAGGGAAGCTCGATCAATATTTGTGACGTGACTAGTGCGGTCCAGCTATACATGCGACTCGGACGCTCGCGAATTTCATAGATGTTTCGCGTCGCAATAAAGGGCACTTGCAGTTGATTCGACAAGGGAACACTATAAATTGAGCAAAGGTCAGCATTGCCTTCAAAAACTTATTTGGTCGAGAGGACTCGCCTTAAGATTGTGGCCATGAAGATCGCCTAAACAAAGGTCTTGGTCACAAAAGTATCTCTAGAGACAAAAGATACGTACGAAAAGCTTGTTTTGCGTCCCTTGTTGACTATTTTTCGCTCGCCAAAATGTGAAACCAATGAAAAGTCCACCAGCTATATTCAATACAAGCTTCGCCATGAGGTAGGTCGGGTCTCTCCAATAGGCCTGAGCGTTCCGCTTGAGAAGTAGGGCTACTTGATAGAACCAGTTCGTCGCAAATTCATTGTGAAGCGTTGCAGCAACGGGAGGACGGCTACGACCCTCTTTGTGAATGTTGTCGACTTCGATTTGTACCCCCTTTGACTCCTCTGATTTAAGCCAGATGTCGTGCCAGTCCAGTTCACTCGTAGCCGTAGCCCCTGCGCCGATCACGTCAAGCATGAACTCTGCACTGAAAGATAGGTTAGTAACCAGGCACAAAAAGAACGAGAGTATTCACGGATTCTCATCAGGAAGACAAGGACGAGATCCATTGCGTTCGAAATAATTGATAAGAGTGGTCGCGTTCTTCCCAAGATCACCAAAGTAAACGGTTTGTCCACCTTTCCGAAGGAGCAGCATGCGATCAAAGACCTACTCGGCACCTCAGTTAACGCTTCTGGATGACCATAAAGGAACACACCTGGAATAGTTCCGCGGACGGTTGATGAATACTGGGTTGAAATTGAGTGATCAAACTTGAAATGGACGGAAATAACAAGCTTACGTGCACAAGATGGCTTGACCATTATCCGCCAAGCTCCTCAAAAATGACATTATACTCCATGCACTCTGGGAATCAAGACCAGATGTAGGCTCATCCAAAAATAAAAGAAGTTTCGGTTTCGCTGCAAGTTCAACGGCAATTGTGGTACGTTTCCGTTGTTCGACTCCCAATGAACCGACTATGGCGTCTGCATATGCCTCCAAACCGCACATTTTCAAACACTTCTCCGCACTGCGCAGACACGACTGTCAAGATAGGCGAAACTAACAACCAAAGCAGCTTACTAGGCCTTTTTCTCTCCTGATGGAATCTCGGGCGGCTGACGTAGTTGTGCAGAGAATAGTAAAGCCTCTCGAACGGTAGCTGTGGGCAAATGGGTATCCATCTGTTGGCAGTACCCGCTATTATATCTTTTCAGTAAAGAGACGCGCACGAAAGAAGAGAGGCGACACGCACGTCTGCGATTGGAAATCCTTAGGCAAAGCTTGGCCATTCACAAATCTGTCGCCGGTGACAACACCAGTACTGACACGCTGAGCAAGAACATTGAGCAGCGTCGTTTTCCCAGCACCCGATTCTCCCATCAGCGCAGTCAACTTGCCAGGTGCAACATAACCTGTAACATCTGACAAGAGCTTCCTGTCTTCACCACCAGAGACAGGAACAGTGTAATCAATATGCTGCCAGGAAAATATATCCGTCATGACCGGCGCTTCAGACATTTCCTCCTTCGCACTATCGTTCGATATGGGTATGGATTTATCGTTGTGGAGTGCTTCTTCGTCACCAGCCTCAGCAGCCTGCGTGGAGGACTTGGAGCTCTGCTTGAACAGGACAACGGAAGTCTCGTTCGCCACAGAGGTATTGAACTCAGAGAAAAGGAGGAGAAAACCCAAAAATCCAACTGTGAATGCCATGAGAATGCCAAAGTTCTAAGAGGAATAGGTAACCTAAGACAAACATGCAGGGAACACAAATTACGTACCATCCAAGTGTGAGAGTAAGAGAACGAGAACGAGAGTAAGGCGTAGCGAGCACCCTCGACATATTCAGAGCCAGGGATTGAGCCAACAGTTGTGCAAACTTGGTTGGCAAGCAAAACGTTCTCATAACCGGGACCCGATGGTACAAGAGTAGAGCATCTAGCATTGAGGGTGCGGAACTCATTTGTTAAAATAGATTCGAAACTAAATGGGTCCGTGGTCAGCAACAAGGACAGGATGCACAAAAGGGCCATTACCCATAACGGAGAGGCTGAAGGCAAGCAAAACACGTTCAAAGGGAAAACTATTCCGATAGAGAAAAGATACATACATTAATGTAGGTAATCCATCTCAGTGCACCAATCATCGTGGGCTTAGGAATCTGGTAACCTTTGTAACGCGGTTCAGACCACTGCGGTGGAATCCAAAGATGAGACAGCGGCAAACTAACCAGTATAAATGGAAAGCGCAAGGACACAGAGACCCGCTACAGTCTGGGCGGACGCTTCGGCCTTGAAGGCAGCAGCAATAGTCCGGAACCAGGCTTTCATCGTTATTGACATAGAGAACACGAACAAATAAAAGACGCTATAGGACATGTCAGAGCAAATTGTTCAAGTCAAGGAGTAAAGCGTACAAGAATTGACCCGCCGTGTTTTGTAATCCAACCATAAAGTATAGAATAATCCCGAAAAGGAACGTTGTGCCGAACGTGATTGGAATATCAACCAGAGTCAAAGCCAAAGCCTCAATGAAAGGATGGTAGAGCGCGGCAATTTTATGCCTATGGACAATGGGACGCTGGGCGTAGAGTGACGGAATTTCGGCCATAGTTGTAAGGGCTGCAAACAGGATAGCACTATGCAATGCCCGATAAGTGAACACCAGTTTGAGCGAATCAGGAATATGATATCGTACAAGAATAAAACACCACCGCGTGAGAAAAAGGCCGAGGTCGCTTCAGGAGAATTGAAGAAGACGCTACCTACAATCAAGGCCTGGAAAACAAATAGACTATGAAAAGGGTCAATACCTAGAGGTGCTAAAGTGAGATAAGGAACTGACAATGCATTCAAGCCCACAGGAAGCATGTTTCCACGCAGAATCTGAACTCGCCTCAACATGACTGCGCGCACTTGCATGGGAATACTGATCATATAAGGGCTACATGAGGGAATATTCAGCTCATCGTTACGATGTCCGAACAACGAACGCACCTTGCCGGCCGTGTGTGGTTAGCATGCTCAGCCTGAGCACTTTCCATGTATGCCGAGGCATAATTGGGCCTGCCTACGAATTGCGAGCTGTAGTCATCCATTTCATTCCTATTAGCTATGCCAAAGGATGATTTTTTGAAGTGTTCAGCGAACTCGTCTGCAGTACGAGGGAGGGAGATAATGCCTGGCCGAACGATGCGCCCATTGGGATCAGTGACAGCAACCAGAAAGTCTGAGGTAGTTTGACGATTAGCGGGCTCGTATCTGATAGCACGAGTCAGGCAAAGCTACGACACCATGGCTACCGCGGGTTGGACATACCCCATGTCAATGAAATATTGTCTTGCTTGGTCTGCTGGGCCGAAGTACGCCATTTTGCCTTCGTAGATCACGCACACCTTGTCAAAATGGCGGTACAGATTCTCCCCGGCTTGGTAAAGGGAGACCATCGTGGTAGACTGGAACGTATCAGTGGCGATGCGTAGAGCACGGACGTACTCCAGAGCAGTGCTCGAATCGAGGCCTCGAGTTGAACTGAAATAAATTTTTAGCAAACGAGAGAGAAGAGAAGACGCATGATATAAGATGACTTACTTGTCCCAAGCGCCAAGGCACGGTCTAGTAGCAAAAATCTCTGCGATAGATACTCGTTTCTTTTCTCCGCCACTAACGCCACGTATAGCTGCATCACCCACAGGCGTCTTCCTAGCATGCCTCAAGCCAAACAACGTGGTGAAAACATCTGTTATCTGGTTGTTGTATACGCTTCTGCTCACGCCGATGCGCACATGTGGTGCGCGCGTCTTAGCGGCGAATTTCAAAGTTTGTTCAACGGAGAGGGTGGGGAAATGGACATCATCTTCCGGGCAGTATTGTACATCGCCTCGGTAATGGTTCCTGATGTCCACTGGAGATAAGGAGTCATAGTGAACGTCACCGTTGACGGCATGATATTCTTCGCGCAAATTGGCCATAGTTTTAAGAAAAGTGGTACAGCCGGATCCAGGGCGCCCCAAGACCACTACATTCCATTTCAGTTTGAGAGAGGAATTTAGATCGCTGGAAACATACAGAGCATTTCTCCGGGTTTGATGATACCTTCGAACTTATTAAGAATACTACGGACAGGGGGGTGGCGAGCCGTGCGGATGTTGCCTTGGATTGTCTTATAACTGAATAACGAACCGAGCGTAGGCTGATGTGTGTTGGACGCGCCAAGACCGACGACCTCGAGGTCGCGAAAGACAACACCGAGCGTCCTAGGCTTGATTTGTGCCTCTTCACGTCTGTCCGTGTATATTAACATAATCTTGAGATTTCAAGAAACAATTGACTCACTTGCGGACGACAGCGCGAAGTGTCTTTTGGAAGTCAAATTTTTCTGGATCAATCGTCCCAGTGAGGGTAATATCGGAAGAACAAAACGAGGGATCTCGTTGAGATTGTTCGACTCGTTGATTGGTCAATGTTCTCCTGAGCCCCTGCACACCAATAGGATCGACTGAGTCTATGTCGACGCACACGCTAGTCCTCTGTGTGCCACCGGTTGAATCTTGCTTTTGCTCATCGGCCAGGGTTGTAGGTGCAGACGTTGCTCTGGAGAGGGACGTAGACTCCATGTCGCTCTGGAGATGACTCGAGGATAACAAGATGGTTCATATATAGGTACCGTATGATAACATATAAGGCGACCCATAATGATGGCGATGGTTTAGGCGACGCAATACGATCGGCACAGCGGGTCTCAATTTTTGAAGTGATGTCATACTCATGACAAAGCGGCTAACAGCGGGATATGTTGACCCGAGTCCGTTGACTAAACGAGTAACGTCACGATAATTCCATGCACTAGTTCATGGTATTTCAGAACAGCGCTCACGGAAATGTTCAAGACACGAGCTCGAGAGGACATATCCGAGTCGTATTTGCTTTCCGGCCAATAAATTTAAGCAAGCTTTCGCCAATGAAGCATATGCTTGTACTCATCGGACCCCGGTGCAGTATGAAAGTGGGACAGAATCTATGTTGAATTCACTGGGATTTGTTGTCGACTTTGGCCGAGTATGTACCCAAATGGGACCACATCTCCAGTTTATCTACGTAATATTCTCCTCTTACTTCGGAATTCGATAGCTGAGGGTATTGATGGTGAAGGGAGCGTGAGCAACGTAAATTCTTGTTCTGGCCCTCGCAGAAATACACCCCCGAGTCTCAACGAACTACCATCATGATAAGACTTAAGTAACAAGTACCGGATTCAAAGAGCTCCATTAGTATAAAAGCGTAAGTGTGTTCAGAGTCGTAGAATGTCGTAGCTGTCCATGTTATACGTTAAGGTACAATGCATGTCAATGGGAACTCGCGATACCCTTCCTTAGTAGACCAAGATAGGACGATTTGGACCCGATCGCTCCAGTGTCATAGACCTCTCCTAGCGGATAGATTGCTGTCACGTCCTTGACAATGCTCAAACGCTGGTAATTTCGCGTCGAAACGAAACGTGTACGGAAAGCCGTCCCGGGCCGCGGAGAGACAAAGAAACCGCGAGTAGTCTTGAAACCAGACGAATGGACTTGCTTACACTGTTTGGGGCGTAATGATCGCCGTAACAGCTGTTACCAGAAACAGAGTCACATCGACTTCATTATGTACATAATTGGCTGAAGATTTCGAAAACTTCCAGGACGATTGATCTAAGGTTCGAGTGTATCTTAATACAGGAGATTAAAGTCCATATGATTACCAAATCAGAGGGACTAAAAAGGGGGACCAGTCGACCATCGTGTCTGATAATAATTATGGGCATGAAGGCAAAGATTGTTTGAACAAGAGAGCAGAAGATTCCGAGCTCGTCGCGCTTTGGGAATCAGAGCAACGATGAATTTACATAGGCTTGGCGTGAACACTATCGATAGCGCTACCACTCAATACTACACGAGTGAGCTCCCAGCCCGCACTTTTCAGCAAGTCGTTGAACTGGAGCAGAGTATGTTCTTGGGTATTATGCTTGACCATCATCTACGAAACAATCAGGTCAGGTTTGACAGCAAGTGGCCAAGACTTACCGTCCCATCCAATGCCCACGCCATGTCATTAACTGTCCTGAAGCCAGTCGAAAGCAGAGTTGGCGGGTTCAAACCCTGGGTATTAGAGATAGTGTCTATAACCGTATCGACGCCTAAGGTGGTCATAACGCAGTCGAGGATCAATAGCTTGGTCTCTGGGGTTGCTGCGGCTCGCAGATGGGTGAGGATCTTAATACAGTTGGCGTCAGACCAGTCGTGAAGAATGTTCTTGAGTAGAAACACGGAGGCGTTGGTTACAGGTTCAGGGCCAAAAAAGTTGTGGGCTAGATGCGGGTGGGAGTCAGCCGCTAGCAATAGAGCGAGTTTTAGGTAGCGTACCTTGGAAGGTGATTCTCCCGGACTGGAGTTTCTCAGGATAAAACTCTTTCCAGTACTAGTGAAACGAAGATGGTCAGGAAATGAGTCGTGTCAAAAGAATATATCCAGGAAACAGGCTTACCTTGGCCCCATCATCCACAACTTGAGGCATATCCTGAACGACGAACTTGAGGTTCGGATAGGCATTAAGAACAGTCCCTGCTGAACTTCCTATCCCTCCGCCGACATCCACAACTAACGCGTTTTCCGGTAGGGCAGACCAGTCAAACACTAGGAAAGAGAAGAGAGTGGTGATTCGATATATGCCATATTATTCCTTCAAAAAATCGTCTTACGTTGTAACAATAAATTAGGCAGGTGCATCGCAGTAGCCCCCTTCATTGCAATTCCGAAGAGCCGCAGACGATAGGCATTTTCGGGCCGAGACTGGAAATCCCAGAGGTTGGTGTCGAACCTAAGAGCTCGCTGAAGTGGGGAGTGCTGAGGTTCGCTGGAATGGGACGTCTTTGGATCGAGCATGTTCTCCATGAGATAACTGGATGCCTTATGGGCATCGCTTGTTCTAAGAAGATTATCAATTTATCACTCTTGGTCAAGGCTACAAAAAGTAATGAGAAAACTTACAAAAGTTCGTTGAAAGCACAGAAACCAGTAGTGTTGTCGTGTTTCGCTATGGGGCTACGCAGCAAGATTAGGGTTTTGTGAGACCATGTTGATGAGCGTTGCGTACTTCTTTAATATCTCCTCAATCGATTTACCCGTGCTCAGGACACTCGAAATTCTATTATGCGCGAACACGTCCGGCCCGACCTCGCGGTAGATATGTCTGTTAGACAGTAGACGGAGAAGACGGCCTTTGATACGAAGGACACAAAGAGGTCAGCGACTTCCTCTGTTGGCAGTGGCAAATCTACATTCCCACCTAGTGTTTGTCCATCAATACCAATTTTCTTCGCTATCTCACTAGTATGCATTCCCTTTGTTCAATTATATCAGCGTCAATCAAGCCTGAATAGATAGAGAGTCAAGCACTTGATCTCCAGCATTCCATAAAATCTCCGCTACATGGGATTCGATTGACACCCTGAGGGCAGCTGAACGAAGATGCTGGTTTCAACGAGGTTACCAGCTTTTTAAAGACGACAAGGAATGAACGAACACCTGAGGTCACTTGTAGTATCGACTCCTGAGGAGAGAGGAGGCAGGCTGCGAGCTGGAAAGCCGCAGCAGCAGCAATGTTAGCAGCTCTGGCGACCGCTTGGTTTTTTCTGAATGTGTCAGACTCCGGAGTATACTGTTCATTCAGATCCGGAATACGCAGATGGTGGACACTGCAGATTGTCGCGAGCTCGTTGACTGAATCTGAAATGAGTTGGGAGAGCTCCAAGATTGTGGTTGCCATGAGTAAAGTCCAGTTAGGGGGTTGTTGAAACTAGGCTGGTTAATAGGCACTTATATAGACGCTGCAGCGCTGTTTAGGTAGCAGCATTGATTTGAATAGTGCACGATCGCCAGGGGTGGGGTAAGACAAATGTGGAGAGGTCTGTTGACGACTCACGAGCGATTGTATTCCATATCGATGTCAGTTAGTAGGTGCAGTATGTCCAACTCAATTTGGCGCGGATGTTCTTTGAAGCTCATGAACGGTATGCGCTCCAACTTGCACTTGCATCGGATTCGGAATGGCAATCCAAAATTCTATATCATGTCTAGAAAGCCCTAGTATACGTAGGTTGGCTCTTCTGACAAGGATGTGATATGCTCCACTGTATCATTTGGTCAATCATTCGTCGTCGAAAGAACTCGCCTTGGTTTCGTTTGTCACAATGACTTTTTGAGCAGCCGAGTAGTCCCGTATTGGAAGGTGGAGGAGATCGAACGTTGTTATTTTCAAGGTCAAACATTGTTGATTAGACCATTGATCCGGGCCACCTGGCTCCTTTCATTCTCCCCGTCACCGTTTGCAGATGGACAGTCCGTGAGGCTTCTTTTGGCTTTTCCCCTTGCCTCTATCGTGCTCACTCAGCTTCAAGCCGGTCCAGAAGTTCATCCATAGCCAATTCAACGATCTCACAGGCAGCCTCTACTCGTCCTATGCTAGCACACACCGCAATGGCCATCCAGCTTGACGCTCCCAATACCCCATTTGCCCCTTCAGGATCCCAGACATCGCTGAATTCTCCAGTCGGGAAAAACGCCGCAACCGACAGCAGTGCTGTCTCACTCACCGTCAACTACCTACCCCATAAGTTTTCCAATACCCTTCTGTCGCCTGGGCCAAGGAAAAGAAAAGGAAAGGATGGTGCCTCGGGTATGCCGAAGCGTGGTGGAGGAGTGGAAGCATTCAAAAGCGGGGAAGCCAGAATTCCTGGTGAAAATGATGAAGACTATGATGGCGTGTCCGGTGACTTCTTCGGCGCTCGGCATGGAAAGAAAAAGCTGCGATGGAACAAGTTCAAGTGGTTTCTTTTCGCGTCCAACGCACTGGTGAGCTCAGTTACACTTGAGCTCATCCGCGCCCCCTGACTGCCGTCATTTCGCAGCTCTCGATTTACTCGATCATTGGTTTGGTGATGTGCCTCTTGACTTGGTTCAACATATGGGTCCATGCCGACATCATCAGAGTTGCAAATCGTACCGAACTCGTCATATCTACGCTTGCCGCATGTCTGGCCATCTTCACATCCTTGATAGGGTGGGCCGGAATCTTGCTGAATAATCGTGCGTTCCTGGCCGTGTATACCTTTATCCTGTGGATCGTATTCATTTTTCTGCTTATACCCGGCTACATGACATATAAAAGACACACATTCAACCTTGAGGGCAAGATCAATGCGCAATGGTCAAGAGATCTTGGCGCGTCTGGTCGGCTTCGTGTACAGAACCAATTGGGTTGTTGCGGATACTATAGCCCGTTCGTTGAGGCGACCATTAGCCAGACTTGTTATGCAAGGAGTGTCCTCCCAGGATGCAAGCTTCCCTACATCCAATACGAACGCAAGATCCTCTCGACATGGTATACCACCGTCTTTTCCCTCGTCCCCTTGCATCTTTACATCATGATCACTGGCTTGCTCTGCTCCAACCACGTCACGTATAGGTTTGGCAAAGGTATGATGCCCAAAGCCTATCGACTGAGCTTGAACAGTATGGCCGTCATCATGGACAACTATGCTAAGTAAGTGGTCGCATCGCCTAATGTGGGAACAAAATTCTCATTTGAATCGCAGCCAACTAGCGGAGCAATATGGATCGGATGTGGCTACGGAGATTCTTGCCCGTTCACGGTCAAACCTTCAGCTCGACTCGATGCCGACGATGCCCTATTCCCCCTTGCAACCCCAACAAGCCTCTGTTAACCACAGCAAATACGATTCTATAGGTAGTCGCGCCCCTGAAACGGCAATATAGAATCTGCATCGCATTAGACTCCAACATTCATGAAATAGACATCGTTTGGACATTAGACACACCATACTGATTTCGGACTCTGGATTGCAACGCACGGACTCATCAACCAGTTTACGATGAACTTATATATGTACACTGTGCTCTTTTCGCATTTGCAAAACGTCAGTTACATAGTCATTTCTGTTGATTTCACCACGAAAAAGGAGGTTGATCCATCAGATACCTTATACCTTTTCACTGTGTTCGACTTTTGAGGGTTCTAGTCGTAGCTTGGAACGACCTCTTACTCGTACTAGCTCGGACCTTTTCATTTCCATTGTACACAGGTTCATAGTGGTACATGCGTCCCCGGGTAATTGTACCTCAGCTGGTCGGAGCTTCCATGACGCCATCTCAGTCAGGCACGTTCTGAATCCCTCCTTCCCGAATCTCCGTATGATAAATTATATACTCTCGTGCACGTGGTGTACCTTTTTCTTACATCTACGAAACAAGTTCGTCTATTCCTTTTGTCATGTCAAGTCCGACGGGAACCAGCGCAGCCATCTTCCGGGATGACATTGATAATGAAGATTCGAGTCCAGAGGGGACGACTATTGTGCACATTGACTCCGACCTGATTCACTGGAGTGTCAGTTCAGAATTATCTCCGCCTACTCATTGCTCAATTACTACGTCAGCCTCATGACCCAGAGAACCCATTCAATTTTCCACTTTGGAGGAAAGTGATTATTTGCCTCCTTCTGTGAGTGGAACATTGTCAGTGAACTGAAACCTCGTTCTTACCCCTCCTGTTATTGTAGTTGCATTCAAACGGCATGGATCGCCTGTTGCTCTAGCTCATCCGCTGCAATTTCACAAGAGATGCAGGAGGAGTTCAATGTATCTTCTCTTGTTAGCCGGCTACCCGTCGCGATCTTCGTATTTGGCATGGGTGTTGGCCCCGTCTTATTGACGCCTCTGGCAGAGGTCGAGTCGTGTTCTTTCGTAAGCATGAATACTGAGGTCTGACTTTGGATCTAGGACTTCGGCCGAAAGAAAGTTAACGTCGCTTGCCTTTGTCTCGTCTGCGAGTAACCTTTCTGCTTGCTCTTGACTTCACATCCTACCCATTAGTTGTACGCACAGATGTGTTGCAGATACCTTGCGCCCTCGCTCATAACCTTGGAACCATTGTAGTCTGTCGGTATGTCATTTCGCATCTTGTTACATCTGACCTCGATCTATCATCTGGAAGTTTTTTTTGTGGGATCTTAGGGGCGACTGTTTTCAACTCCGTCGCTAATATTCCTGATTTATGGAAGGGAGACGATCTTGTAGGGTACGTTGTCTCTAATCATCAGTGTTTGTGTACATCTGGACCAATGACATAGGTTATGGGCCATGAACATCTGGGCCTATTCAGCCGAAGTTCTTGTATTGTAAGTTCCGGTGATTTCTCCTCAGGAAGCGGTAAACATCATCGATCATCCCTTATAGAGGACCTATGATGTATGCTACTTGTCACCTCAACACCCATCGTATCTCACCTCGTTCATAGTGCTGCTTACATCAATCATCCTTTCGGCTGGCGTTGGGTATACGGGATATGGGGAATTGCTGGCGCTGTTCTTATAATCCCATATGTCATCTTGGTGCCGGAAACTCGCCGCAGTGCTATCCTCGTTGCCAGAGCGCAACGCGCTCGGAAGGCCGGGCATACCAATGCATGGGCAATTGACGAGAATTTGAGACGTCGTTCATTCAGGCAAATTTTGACAGAGGTTCTCTTTCGACCTGCGGGTACGTTGAATACTTTATTGCTTGTGGAATTGTTTGACCTTTTCGGTTAATCAGTTATGCTTCTTACCGAACCCATTGTCTATTGCTTTGCCCTTTATGATGGCTTGAACTACGGGATAATTGTCGGTACACATCATATGATCTTTCAGATTGATCATTGACATTCTGCTGTCTAGTATCTTGCCGTGGAAGCAACACCTCTCATCTATGCCCAGTACGACCTTAGGGACCCGCAGGTTCAATTGACCTATCTTGCCATGGTACTTGGTTTCACGCTTGCAATCCCCCTATTCTATCTGCAACATAAAGCGACACTATGGCAAGAGAAGAAGCAGGGACGCAAGAACGTGCCAGAGAATAAGTTACTTTGGGCATTTGTAGGTTAGAATATCAGATATATGTGCTGGAACATGGTTACTCACAAGCATTGTATCTAGCCGCCTTTCTCTTTCCTATTTCAATGTACTGGTTTGCTTGGACGGGTCGTCCACCCATCAGCATATATTCGTCACTTGGCGCATTGGTACTTTTTGGTCTTTCCGGTCACATTGGTGCATACTCTCATTCTTCAAAGCGCCATCGTCTTTACTGAATGAGATACAGTCTTCCTAGCGGTTTGTGATTACACCGTCGAGAGCTACGGTCCAATGGCCAGTAGTGCGGTGACTGGACAGAGCTTCGCTCGAGGTAATCGTCCTGGTTTGAATACTTGGTTCCGATTCTGACGCTATGCATATCATTCCTAGAATGTTTTTGTGGAACATTGGCCCTTGTCAGCGTTCAATTTTATCGCAATGGTCAGTCTCGAAATAGAGTCTCCAGGTACATTAATAGGATCTCATCGTTGATGCATAGTCGGCTTCGAGTGGGCGAGCACGATCCTCGCAATTCTCGCCACCCTTATGGGTGCTTTCCCCTTCTTGTTCTATAAGTATGGCCCAATCATCCGTCAAAGATCTAGATATGCCCAAGAAATCGCCAGATTGGAAGAAGAAGAACGGCAACGTCTCAAAGCCATAAAATTAATGGAAGTCAACAAGATGCAAGAATCAGCAATTTAGATCGGTTCTTATATAACCTGTTACCGTCATTCGTTCATCATGCCCTTGTCAATTCAATCTTTGCCCAGAACTTCCTTGAGGAATCGGATCTCCTTAAACGTATATTACGCTCATCCTTTTTCCCAACTGTAAATGTAGCATATTATTGACGCGAGCCGAAACATATGTAAGAGTAGGTCCAGTTGCTTGGAGCTTCTCGGAGGAGAAATGAGAACTCCAGGCAATATGGGTTCAGGTCGGAAAATTGAGAGAGCAAAATCAGAAGAATGAGGAACATTTTTTGTAATGGCGCGACAATTTCCACATATATTGGCTTCCAAGGATATTGTCTGTGCGGAGTAGACTGTGCATAGCATGAGACTTGATGGTGGTGTATATATCATTCAACAACGATTCAGGGTTACCAAGTTACCAAGTACTACATACCTAGTGATATTTCGACCCGATATCGCGCGATTATCACACTTCTTTACGGTCCCATCAGACTTGAAGCTTGAAGATACATATCCGCATGCGTCTCATGTCAACGTCAAGTGGGTACGAATCGAACTCGGGCCTTACTTGCACAGCTTTCCTAAGCACGTTCAAGTTGCCGCCACAATGCCCAGTGCCATTATCCGAGTTTTCGCAGTAAGTACTTACGTCTAATCTTCCTCTTTGAAGGTTACGTACTACTTTTGTGAGGACCAGTGAGTTAGTGGGTGCCCGCAAATGGAGAAAAGCATTCATATTCGACTCATCCATTCATCCATGTTTGGCTGAACTCAGTTCAGTGGAACACAACTATCCCATGATCGGTGCCGGGTGGTCATGATGGCCTTTCTTTTTTGCGCATGCCAGGCATTTCTCTTCTCATTTCTGTCGGACGTTCTTTCCTGGGCCAGTTGACGCGTTCTCTTTGCCGTCGCTGATGATGACACTACCAATGCGCAGGAACCTCAAAGAAGCAAGGAACCAGTGCAGTGCTTGTACATGGCACATCTAACGACACGTCCCGCACGATCCCGAGGAACTTCGCTCTCGTTTTCTTCTTTCAGAGTCGTCTCCTCTCTAATAGACTATCACATGTCCTTCGCGCTCACTGACAACTTGGTGCCTAAAATATGGGCAACTTCGGTGCTTCTTTGAGTCATCATGATGATGCAAACGTGAAGGTAGTGGGTAATCAAAACTTGATGAATGTATCAGCAGGATGTTTATCTGGTCCCCACGAAGCATTATGATGTCCATCGATGAAGCGCGTGCCGCCTTTTCGAGAAGTTGTCATGTCAGCACCTTTCATGGAGGAATTCACGCGGTTACATTCCAGCCTACTCCGGACCGGGAAAACGAAGATAGATATGTTGTTGAGGAATGGGAAGATATGGATCATGGACCATCTTGGTTGTTCTTAGCCGTGTTGGATGGTGAGTGTTTTGTTCGCCGGGCTCGGCTGTGGAGGTTCGAGTGTTGTTAACCTTTTGTAGGACACGCGGGATCAGAAGCAGCAGATTATACCGAGAAATACCTCCCGACGTTGCTTCGCGATGCGCTGCGTTCAAAACTCGCTAGTTCTGGGACAAGACATGATCCCGCTGAAATCTCAGTCTTTCTACGTTCGCAGATCGAAGAGTTTGATCGTCACATTGGCGCTGCCGTCATCGACCTGTGTCCTGATCCCCATGAACTGGATCACAATTCTGCCTATTCTCTGCTGAATGGCCCAGACAGTCATGTTTTGCGTCGCGCCAGTTCTGGTACTACATTATCTATAGCACTGATTGATGGCAGGAAGGAGAATCTGTGGACCATAGGTCTTGGGGATTCTTCGGTTGGTAAGCGCCTTGTTGGACGTCGCGGCTTGAGAAAAGGCTTATTGACTGTTAGTCTTGTTAATAAATGAGAAAGGATCGTCCCTTACAGCGCGAAGATTGACACCCTTGCACAATACATCCACTCCTTCAGAGTACGCCCGAGTCAAACTATCCCATCCTACGTCGGAGCGTAATGTGTTGAAAGACCAACGTGTCCTAGGGGTCCTCAGTATAACTAGAGGTGCGAATCTCAGGCTACATCCTAGATAATCACTTCTTGAATAGTAGCTAGCCATTGGAGACTTCTCATACAAGCTACCTGCTGCTTACTCTGTCAACTTATTCTCAAAATTACGCTCAGGACATGGCGATTTTCTCGTCCGGAACATTTCAAAAGATAATATCTCCCCACCCTATATCATAGCGACAAGTGACGTGCGTCACATCGATCTCACCACTGTACGTGACAAGGAGCCCATTCTCCTCCTTTATACGGACGGCGTAAATAACATCATCGAGGGGCGTTTTCTCTTTCGGAAAGAGGATCCCAATAAAACTGATCCTTCTGTTGTGCTTGGTGCGTTGCTTAGCGATCCTGTTGACAAGACATTCCTCGAAGGGGTGTTTGAGCACGAGGTAGAGTCTAGATGGAATGAAGATGGAAATCGGGCGGTCGAAATTCTTGGAAACATGCTTGGAGGACGTGACGCGGTTCGTATGAAACAAATTATGACTCCAGCGCTTCTGAGTACCACGGGGGAGAGCGATCTATACATCGATGACACGACTATTATATTTTGTCCTCTGACATTGTAATATATCCCTGATCCTGAATCCGCGGTGGCTTTGCTCTGGATATCATCAAAGCCTTGGAAGTATATCAACTTGGCTTCTAAGATGTGAGGTCTGCGAGTCGACATGGACACCGCTTACTCACGGGTGGTTAACCCACTGTAGGAACAGCATCAGTGGCTGGAACGAGGTCAGTCGTATCTATGGCTGCCGCATATGTTTGGAAAATTGCTTCTTCATCGGCCAACTCATCTTCGAAAACGCTCTTCAACGTAGAATTTTGTCCTCCACTAAGGCCACCGTAACGATAATTGTCGTAAATCCACTTCAACCGCTGCTCTCGAAGCTGGAAAACTCCAACAGCCGAACGATATCCGATGTTCTCGGAATCAGACATCGACAATGTTTCGTTACGATTGACGAGTTCTGTGTAGCCAGTGTGCAACCATTGAGGGACATGAAAGTTCTTCGCCAGCACTATCCTTTCGACGGGAGTCATAGACATGTCCGTGAGTTTATCAACGCAGTGGAGACGGATCTTATGCATCTCCCACATGTCGGCAAGTCTGAGGACTGCGATCCATGCTTCCTTCGATAGCACGGGTTCGGTGGGTGGAAAATCACTGTCTGTACGTTAGATATTGTCTGCGATTTCGACATCACGAAAGCGGGGTTTCGCACAGAGGCAGAACGACATCCAGGAGGTGTCGAAAGTCATCTTTTTTAACATGATCAAGAATGATTGGATTAGTGTCGCGTGATCCCTCGATCTGGGTGGCTCCTCCCTTGCCCTGGGGTATCGCGAACATGTCTTGAAAGATGGGCGAGTTAGACATGAGTATAAATCTCGGGATTTTGAAGAGGGTGTCTTCGATCTGGAAGCATAAGCTTTTGAGCATAACCTGTGATCTGGTGGCATGGGAAGACTTGCCTTGAGGGTCACTGGGGTCATGTAGTACAGCACATCTTTCTCTGGCTGTGGTGACAACAGATCGAGGGTGGAGTCGATCATCGTGGCTTCTCCAGGGGGTATTGAAGTACGCCGGCGTGATTTAGAGTGGTACAATTTCAAGGCGATGCATCAGCTGTCCCTGGCGCCTCTAGGGCGCCTATCAGTTGAGGTGAGAGGTTGAACTCACACGTGATAGTAAATGTTCAAATAATTCGTGTGCGTTTCAGTCAACGGAACGTTAAGAGGTTGGACAGTTTTATGCCTGTTTAAAAACATCAAAATAATTGAAACTGTGGCGCAATCGAAGGTCGAATGCATAAAACTCTGAATTTTCGGGCCTTGCCTATTATCGACCGCATTAGATTCGTTATGTTAGTCGCCATAATAAATTTACCAAGATTCACAGCTGCTAATGATGCTGCAAGCTAAAACTCCATTGAATCAAAATCAGCCGCGAGTAGAAGGTTGTTGTCGATCAATCATTTCAACTCTGTATCCTATGCAGATTTAGTAAGGGTATGTGCAAGTAATTAGAAGCATGTACTAGGCTAATCGCGCAACTAGCTGTGAGCCGCACGTTTGCAAAGGACCCGAGCCAATACTGGGAGATGTTATATATTGTGTATAACGCACAAAGGTATGTCAGTGATTACATCGTAATACAACCATCTTTTTTTTCGAACCATCGCCCAATGTCACACTGCCAGTCGTTAGTCGACAGGGTTTTTTTGATCGTATCACAAACGGAAGAGAAGTATAATAAGTCTTACATGCAGAGACAGGAGCCAAGGATGATGAGGTCATGATGTGACGGATCTCTTCAAGGATGCATTCTGAGAAGGGAAGCTTGAGAACGATGATAGAGTGTGGACCTTGAAAGATAGTCTTAGACTAAGTTTATGTTTAGAGAATCATGATTCACGATTAGCAACACACAAATTTTGGCGTCCTTGGTGATGGAATCTAGACAAGAACTACTGCATTAGGCCACAGTGATGGAAGTTCGAATGATGGCACAGCCACCGCGGTATTAGAATTTTACCGCTCATTGCCGTTCGATCCAAGTTTGCGACCCACGATGGCGACGGCCCTCGTTGCACCTGTTCAGCGGCGGTCACCGTCTCCCATCCTGCTCAACCCTCAAAGACTGTCGACCCAGAGTCTCATCCCGTCGTCAGCCGCATCGTTTCAAACCGCACCCCTGATGCCTTCGTCATCGACGCAGACGGGGACAAGCCCCAACGCCGCTTCCTTCCAGCGCTCATCTCAGGAAATCCGAATTATCACAGTCACTGACGAGACCGTGAGGGTTGAAAAGACCGTAACGGCCAGCCAGGACTCATATATTGCCCGGGTGATGGCAGGTCCATTACCACCTTCGCCGCCGGCCAGCGTCGTTGATGAAGAAAGTGTTATATACGCCGAACCGGAATCTATCTTTTCTCTATCGCAGACATCGACAGAGCCTCCTGCGCCTCCATCGCTCGAGCCGTCCACCCCACCCCCGCAACAGGTCCGCCGTTCGTCAACTGACACCAAAGCTTCATCTCTATGGACAATTCAGCCCGCCGGCCAGTCTACGCTACCTCCGTCTGCTTACCTTCCTTCTCCGCCCCCGACCTCATTCGCCAAGTCCGCCACACATCTGGCTTCCGATAGTCATCTCCCACCCCCACCGTCACCAATGGCGCGGGAACGACCAGTCCGTCGAAATACTATTGGTTCAGCACCCAAACAACCCTTTCCAGTCGGTGCGGGCGGCGGTGAACTTGAAGAGGACATCCAAATATATGAAGAGAACATCAGGCGTGAGCGAAGGTCCAAAAGGGCCAAGGTTGCGCTCACTCGGAGTCACGAAGAAGAGACGGTGACAGTTGGTAACATCATTGGCGAGGGACATGTCAACTACGTACTCATGTACAACATGCTCACTGGTATCCGCATCGGCGTTTCGCGGTGCCAGGCCAAGATCAAACGCCCACTCACAGCAGATGACTTCCAGGCGAAACACAAATATTCTTTTGACATCATCGGGAACGAGCTCACCCCTTCCGCAAAGTATGATTTCAAGTTCAAGGACTATGCGCCTTGGGTGTTTCGATCGCTGAGAGAAGATCACTTCCATCTGGATCCAGCAGAATATCTGTTGTCGTTGACGAGCAAGTACATATTAAGCGAGTTGGGATCGCCTGGCAAATCAGGCTCATTTTTTTACTTCTCGCGCGACTACCGGTTCATCATCAAGACAATTCACCATGCTGAACATTTGTATCTCTTGCGCATCCTGCCTGAGTACTACGAACACGTCAAGGCAAACCCACATACGCTCCTCTCACGTTTCTATGGTCTACACCGAGTGAAACTACCCCGGGGCCGGAAGATCCACTTTGTAATCATGAACAATATTTTCCCGCCACACAGAGATATCCACGAAACCTACGACCTCAAGGGTAGCACTGTCGGACGCGAGTACCCTGAAGAAAAAGCAGAGCAAAACCCTCGTGCAGTGCTGAAGGATCTCAACTGGATCAACCGTGGCCGCGTACTCGAGCTTGGTCCAGAGAAGCGGGCTCTGCTTGCGGAACAGCTCAGACGTGACGCGGCCTTCTTGAGGCAGGTCAATGTGATGGACTATAGCTTGTTGGTGGGTATTCACAACATGCAGCGTGGAAATCGAGATAATGTTCGAAGAAACACTCTCAAGGTGTTCTCGGTGCGTATCTGTCTGGATATCTCTCTCTATATCCGCTTATATATAGTAAAGCCTCAGATTCCTCATGCCCCCCGGAAGAAGGTTATGGGACACTCGCATTCCCTTTCCGGACATCATTTGGGTTCGCCCGAAGCCATTGCTATGCGCCAGGCACTCTATCGTAATTCTGGATACGTTGATGCTGTCGAACTTCCCGATGCCACCGATGAGCCTCCCCCCCTATCTTCTACGACTCAGGACTTCCCCGTAACTAAAGTCACCTCTTCACAAGTGCAACGTGAACGCACTTCCTCTTCTCAATCCCGTTCTTTATCATGCTCGTCGTCCCACCCTCCCGTTGCATGTTCATCATCATACCAACCCCATCCATATCGACGTGAACGCGATTCTCATCGAGATAAAGGCAAAGAGCGTGAGAAGGATCTAGCGGACCATTTTGTCGATCGTCAGCATTTCATGTTCTATCAAGACGAAGGTGGCTTGCGTGCGACAGATGAAACAAATTTCGATATGGACGTGATCTACTATGTCGGAGTTATCGACATTCTTACACCCTACGGTGGCAAGAAAAAGCTTGAACATTTTTGGAAAGGGCTGAGGGCCGATCGTGTGAGTTATTCTATCTATATTAAACTTCCCTCTCGGTGAATTCGCTTACACCTTCTCGTCTGTAGCACAAAATCAGCCCAGTGCCCCCGTCGGATTATGCCGATCGATTTTTGGCGTTCATGAAAGCGATCATGCGTGGGGGAGAGGGTGGCGCAAGATTCAAGGCTGAATAGGCTCCTCTTCTCCCTCATGTCTGTGTCTGTTTCGTTATGGGTTCTCAGGGTTTGTATGTTTAGGTCCACTATTCTCCTTTGATTTCGGCTGCCATCATATTGCCAGCTATTCCCCCCTTCTCTTACTCCAGAGCGACGCGTCATCGTCCTCTTCATCCTTATGATCTCTTAATCATTTGAATATTCCATTATATCCTGCATTACAACTATTCACGTACTATGTACTTCGCACACACTCCTTTGGTTTCTTTGCTTTGCCGCGCACATGACGCTTCACGCTCCTTACTTCATTTGATCCTTTCTAAGTATTGCACCCACTCTGCAATGTCGCCAGTCAACCTTCGTTGATTCGCCTTTTCAGTAGTCTCGACATATCTCTTATTGCTCTCATCTATCAACCAACTCCTATATTCCGTGCACGCACAATATACACAGGATACACTCACAGACGGGACCCGGATACGTGGTACGTACTGATTACCCACACGAGGAACCGAGTATGCGGTGTGGGGGTGTCTTTCGGATTCTCTGAGCCTTTACGAGAATGGACCACCCCGCCGTGTCCCTATACAATACATATATATATATGCATACCAAAAATAGACCTAGGCCGACAATCATGATATACGTCAAAAAATGGCCATCCGAGTCTGAGTGTTGATCTGATCCGACACGGCTAAGCTCTAACCAACCTCTGGTAAAACACACGTCTTTCCACTTCAGTGAGGGGGAACTATGTTGCGGCATTGGAACAGTTGCTTCAACGCCTCGATAATCATAAGTATGCTGTCTTTCGATGTTTTAACAACATCTCGCCAGCATCTCGCTAAACTCTGTGCTATTGTCTCGCTCTGGTACCGAATTCCTTATTGGTCAACTCCGTCTCTCTTCTCAACCTCGTTTCCGTCTAACAAACTCTAGGTCCCCATTATCACCGTACGTATCCATTGACATCCACATCGCTTGATGGGCGTCAAATTTTTATGATGTGAGAAATAACTTTCGGCTTCTACTTTGTAGTTCGTCCTTAGATCTGAATGAGATTAACCCTTTTTTTACATACCAGGAAGGACTTCGGGATGTTTTATAAATTGGCAGGCCCACGAAGGTGGAATTCACTCAACACGGACGCTACAACTTGTCTGTTATGCCAGATTCACCAATCGGTCGTCTTGTAGAAGACGTTCTCCATGATATATTTCTCCTACTTCGAGACGGCGAAAAACAATGGCTCTCTCGCTGGGTTGCCGTCGGCACTTTCGTCTCCAGAGTCTCGCCACAGTGGCGGGCTATCGGGTCTCGCGACTCGTCGTTGTGGAAGGACATCTTCATCGGCCCCACGTCTTCACCTGGAATGACGCGTACAGTGCTCGATCGTGCTGCGAATCACAGCCTTCGGGTCGACTTCTGCGTTCCTCGAGATATGGGAGGACTCTTGTTCAAGGGGTTCTCTGCATCATTCAGCACATCCATGCAGTTGGTCATGGGTCAAAGCACTTGCTGGGGCAGTCTCTCCGTTACCTCTCCATTTCTTCCGCTTCTTGAACTCTCGAAAATGCTCTCTCACATCCCGCTGCCCCAAGTTCATTCTATAGAACTCATAAGGTCCGATCCAGCGGCTACGTTATGCTGCGGGCCCTTCATGTTGAACGCGGTAATCTTCAGACATCTTATGTTGGACGGAGTCGTTATTCGCCCTGCAGATTCTTCCCAGTTCTCCGGCCTATGGAGTCTCAGTGTCGCGAACACAGATCTCCGGATGTTGGATGCGTCTCGAATGGAGGCATTGACTTCTGGTACTTCCATACAGACCGAATGCATGCCAGCACTGGCGGAAATTCAGCACTTGAGCATTAGCGCGCCGCTCCTCCCATACATTCCACAAATTCTATCATTCGATCCTTCCACTCTTGTCTCGTTGAAGCTTGGCGGACTGTCGGATGCCCCCGTGTCACTGATGTCAAAGCTACTGACTGAGAACCTACATTCTCTGGAATTGACGGACATAGACGGCGCGGCTGGAAAGCTGCTATTAACCTCCCTGCATGGAAGGAAATTTCATGGATTGCGCACACTCAAGATTGTATCTACTGATATCCGAGGTTTAGAGTTCGAGTTCGATATACAAAGTATTTTTCCAAGTCTTGCCAGTGTGATGATCTTCTAGCCCTTGCTCAAACAATTTGTTACTTATTTTGCCAACTCGCAGGACAGTCCGACTTCAATGGTGTATAGGTAGCAAGAAACATTTCTCAAAATCGGACCTTGATTCTCTGTCAAGTTTTTGGGCTGAGCACTCCACACTAGAAACTACTGAATTTGGGAAGTGCGAACCCTTACCTAGATAGGCATGGGGCAGTCTTGTTATTTTAGTAATTAGGGCTAGTTCGGTAACGTGCAATAAATATCATTGACAATAACAAATTATATATAAGAAAAAGGTATGGAAACCTGTACGATGTGAAAAGTCACATCTGTCACAACTTGCGCGACAATGGCGTGTTTACTACCTACACCGCATAAATAACTATGGACACACCTGTAAGGGTATGCCACGATTGATCTAGTATCTAACTTACAAAAGTGGAGTAGCATCAAAATCCACATGGGAGAAGCTTGCCATCACTGCGTTCAAAATACTGTTCTCTGCGGCCTCTGAATATCTGCAGCAGCCACAATTCTTAGCACAGAAAGGTCTTGTTTGCTGTTGTTGTGAGGCTGTCAAGAATTTGAGAGATGCACAATCAGAGCAGCTGTCAGAGGTTGCATTCCTAGATTTCGCAATGTCACAGAAACAAAATTTGACGGTACAACCAAATACCCACAAAATGTCTTATTACGTGAGAAAATTAATTATTCGGCACGTCTACTAGTTAAGGAACCTTAGCAATTGCCATCAAGAGTGATGACAGTGGACCCAGATATGAAATATGACCTAGATATGAAATAGCGCAGGTAAAGGCCTCCTACTTGATGCAATTCTCCTCCAATTCTTTTGTAGATTATTTTTCAGGAATGGCATACATATCACACATAGATCTCTCAACTCAGATTCCATGGTAAGTGAAGTCAAAAAAAAAGTAGTAAAAACCGAACTTGTGAAAATGGTCAAATTTTGCTGTTCTATCTATCTACTTTCATCAGTGTATTGTCAGGAATATGAGTCTAATTTCTTCCAAAGTTGTCATGGAAGTATAAAGTACATTATAACTACTAATATAACTTGATTTAAAGGTATATAATGCACGAAAGAGGGAGAGGCAAGTTTCGAATGACAGACACGAATTTATGTGACAAATCTTCGAACTCAGCCTCGGCTCGCAAATCCGTGATGCGGAGTCCTAGAGTTTGCAGGGTCACAGATCTGTCATGTTTCATTTCACGTCAAGAACAACCCTCCCATTGAAGATGCCTGGGGCATCCCTCCATGGGCGAGAAAAATATGAAACTTGACGTAAATACACTTTGTATACCAGAGATGTGAAGTCTCGATCTTCTAAGGGATTTGTAAAATATAGATGAAAGCTAAAAGCATCCAAAATCTTGTTTCATATCTGAGTCACCGACAGTACACTTATTTGTGAATGCATAGTGGCATCCCTGATCAGGGGCGAAACCATTTTCCCTTGACATGTAAATTATTGGTGCTTGGTTGTCATCGAAGCACCGAAGCACCAATAACATTCCTTGTAGTGCAATCATCAATGAATGTGATCCTTCCACCAAAAAACAATAATCCGACTCGGAAAAATCAGCGGTGAATACAGTATCCAAGTTGGAAAGATTAATCAAACATGACTATTGAGGCTCAGGTGTCATTGAAGTACCAAAGCACCAATAACCACTATATGTAAACAATAATCCAAATCAGAAAAAGCAGCGGTGAATACAGTGTCCGAGTCGGAAACATTAACCAAACATGATTATTGAGGGCTTAGTTGTCAGGTTCCGCTGACTACGGGGGCTCAGCTACACTGGGCAAATCCTTACTAGGCAGACACAATGTCCTGCACTTATAACCTAGCACTCTGGGATGGTGTGGACCGGAGGGACTTGCAAAGGGGAGCTTATGGGGAGTGGTCTGAGCAAGTCTGGAGTGGTCCCGGAAGGTCTAAGACCAAGTATGTGAGACGTTTGAGTTTGGGTAGATGTAGGGGATGAGTTCATTGGCGTGTAATGGATTGTGGGTAGATGGAGGCTTCAGGAGTGGTGGGAGCAGAGCCAGAGTCTGGTGGGGAATCAATCAAGACTTGATGGTTTCTGGGGCTGAGTAGGGATGAGGTCTGGAGGGTCATAAGAATGTCCAGGGTTTGTAGCGCATGCATGGAGTTTGTACTGATGTTGGAGATGAACAGGACTTAGAGAAACAAAGGAAATATAAACAGTCAAGACAAGACAAGACAAAGCAGAGAAGTGAGATAGATTTGAGACAGAAAATAGAAACAGAGAGAGGAGAGACACAAGACACAAGTAACCAGTTAATGTAATATCAAGACTAGAGTACAAGGAGTTACTCTATGACTTATATACTGACTACTGGAACATTCTGGAGGGGGTGGATATAGTGGTGGGGTTCAATAGAGCTTAGGTGGAGGTGATGGGTGTCAGGTACAATCAAGGGGCGGGTTGCAGCGGTACTCTGGTGGGATCAGTTGGGGATGCAGGCTGCTCTGACATCATCAGGATGCTCTGGAGTAGGTCGGGTGAACCAGGGAGGTGAATTGGTAATGTACACCAGAGCCAGGGGCAGTCAAGAGGTTTCCATGGGTTCAGGAGAGTCAGGGGAAGCATTGACAGCTGCAGAGAAGGTGTCAGAGTTGGCTAGGAGGCCGTTGGGGTTTTGCTGGAGAAGCGTCAGAGTTATCTGGGGTAGCTGTGGGGGTGTTCAATGGTTGGGGGGTCTGGCAGGGGATGGGGGAAGGGCCTCCAGGGGGCGAGCAAACTGGGAGTGATGTCAGGGTAAAAGGGAGCAGGTCATGACATTAGTTGTCATTGAAGCACCAAAGTACCAATAAACACTTTATGTAAACAATAATCTGAATTGGAAAAAGCAGTGGTGAATACAATGTCTGAGTCAGAAACATTAATCAAACATGACTATTGGGGCCTAGTTGCCATTGAAGCACCAAAGCACCAATAACCACTTCATATAGTGCAATCATCAATAAATATGATTCATCTATCAGAAAACAATAATCTGAATTGGAAAAAGCAGCAGTGAATACAATGTCTGAGTCAGAAACATTAACTGAACATGATTATTGGAGCCTAGTTGCCATTGAAGCACCAAAGCACCAATAACCACTTCATATAGTGCAATCATCAATGAATGTGATCCATCTTCCAGAAAACAATAATCCAAATCAGAAAAAGCAGTGGTGAATACAGTGTCTGAGTTGGAAAGATTAACCAAACATGACTACTGAGGCTCAGTTGTCATTGAAGCACTAAAATACCAATAAACACTTCATGTAAACAATAATCTGAATTGGAAAAAGCAGTGGTGAATACAATGTCTAAGTCAGAAACATTGATCAAACATGACTATTGGGGCTTAATTGCCATTGAAGCACCAAAGCACCAATGACCACTTCATATAGTGCAATCATCAATGAATGTGATCCATCTACCAGAAAACAATAATCTGAATTGGAAAAAGCAGCAGTGAATACAATGTCTGAGTCAGAAACATCAACTGAACATGATTATTGGGGCCTAATTGCCATTCACACACCAAAACACCAATAACCACTTCATATAGTGCAATCATCAATGAATGTAATCCATTTACCAGAAAACAATAATCTGACTCAGAAAAACTATTGGTGAATATTGTCTGAGTTAGAAACATTAACTAAACATGATTATTGGAGCTTAGTTGTCATTGAAGCACTAAAGTACTAATAAACACTTCATGTAGTTGCAATCATCAATGAATGTGATCCATCCACTAGAAAAGAATAATTTGACTTGGAAACCCATCAAGTTAGAAACATTGATCAGAATAATCTTGAGCTCAGAATACGGACTTTGTTTGAAATTTGCCACTGCCAACTAGTAGGGCTACATACCATGGATGGTGACTAGGATATAGCATGTGATACTCAAAATTCACTAGTAAGGAAATCTCTCAATGACTTTGACATCAAGTGAACCCAATCAATCTGTTTAGTGAATACTCCCTGTCCTGGAATTGGGCAGCAACTGTGCACTAGTGGTGTCTCTGTGCAACCTATATCAAATTTGGGCTAAAAGAGGCTTTATGCCAGGATATCACCACTTCTGAGGCTGATCTGCCATCATCTGGGTTTACTTTATGCTGTGCATGGCTTAGTGCACATGTCTTCCAAGTATGAAATCCAAATTGAACTGCAAGGCCTGATCCAACATATTCATGTGCTAGTGATAAGACTGAATTTCAATGACTATAGTCTATTGTTTCTCCGATTATGTTTCCCAACTTTACCAAAACATGGGAGGGAAAGAAAGCTAGGTTATGGATTACACTGATACATTGGATACATTAAATTGATGTGAAGTGCAATGAGTCTAATCCTCATATTGATCGTCGTCATTGTCATCAGCCGGTGCTGCTGCTGCCGCCTTCTTACTCCGTGCTGACAACTCTTGTCAAAAATAGTATTCAAAGGCTGCATCAAACGTACTCTTCCGCGCAGGTGCAGCGCCGCGCTTCCGGGCTGCTGCGGCCTTCTTTTTTACGACACGTTTCTCAAGCGCGTGATCTTCCTCGCCTTGGGCACGATATTCCTCAAGAATCTGGGAAGTGTGTGATCAGCCTTGTTTCGTGATAAAAAACTCTGATCTCCTGCCTTCTCAAATTCATCCAGATCGGAATCGGGTTTATCTTTTGATTTATTGCTTCGAGCCTGGACATATAGATGCATCAATAACCCATGAGAATAACGAAAAAGAAGCATTTACTTTGACAAGGATTTCCTGGAAGCGTTCGAAGACTTTGGGCTCATGTAATTTATCGCGATAGAATTGCAAGCCTTCGACAAGTTTCTTAACAGATCGCTCGGATTTGAACGGTAGGAGAGACAAGCAGTATGCAATGTCCCGCCATTGCCGTGGTTCTTCGCATAGATGGAAGCGTTGACAGAGCTTCTCAACGATATTCTCAGCTTGTTTCTCCTGATGCGTAGATCAGGCCGTGTGATACATAGAGAAGAGAATGTGTTTAGAAGAACCAACCTTCTCAATGAAAGTGAAAATATATTTGAGCGTACTATGGAATGTTTCTTCGTCGACGGCATGAGCTCCGGTTGACAGATGACTGATCACTGCAAGAGCTTTTGAGTACAGGTTTATTAACCATTCAGGTCAGATCACCCACCATCCGGCAAGTTATTGTAAATTGCGTTCTCTTTGGTCGACAGTTCCTTGAAAAAAAGTTTTGCTAGATCCGCTATACGGGGCTCTGGATCTTCTAAACACTTTGCCATTTCGCCGAGCTGGCCCTTGACCTTGATCATGCCGTTCAGGATCAGATGCGTTAGTACCATCAACGTGTTTTTCTTGACAACAAGGTCCTTATCAGAAAGGCCTTTGTATAGTTCATTCGAGTTTTCATCGATAATGTTGCTAAACGAGACCGCCACATCTCCGAGAGCGATAACAATGTTGCTTCGAATGTTCGCGTCGCGCGAGGTCTCCAAGATTTTGAAAAGAAGCCGGTGATGCGCGTCGCAGAAATGAGAGCTAACGCATAAGAATTTGCTGAAAGATAGAGTTGCAGCCGCTCGCAATGTCCGATTCTAGATAAATAGAATCAGAACGTGGTCAGTACGTTGCAACTCAGCGTACCTTGAACTTATGAGGACTGCCACATATGTGAACGAGCATGGGCCCATATATCGCTAATAACGACTGTTCTCCGTAGAGAAGTTCAGTTTCACGAACGGCAGCAATCCGTTCACCAATCTCGTCTTCAGCATTACCAGCGACTTGATCAAGCTCTTCGCCACCGTCTTTGGATGCCTGATTGCCTCCTTTCTTGGCCGCGGCCTGCTTCTCAACTAGAGCAACACTTGTTCAGTATAGGCGTTCAGGGCATCAAGTTTGCAGTCCGAACTCACTAGTCTGTTTCTCATCTTTCTGTCGCTTCCACTCTCGCTCTACTAGCTCGAGGAAGACAATCTGCTTGATGGCAACATGTCCAACCACAAAGAGAAGCTGGCTTAACTCGAACGCATCACCCACGTCCGAACCCGGGCCGTCACCCTGCGTGGATTCTGGAGGGATGCTGATATCATCCGAAACACGCGTCACGTCTCCGGGATGATCTTCATCCATTGCGTCAGGATCCTTCTCAGTAAGTTGGGAAGGCTGCGATTCCGCACTTGCTGTCTTCGGTTTCCGGTCCTGATTGAACGCCCTTCGAGTAAGGCTCTTGATGATCTCATTGCACAGTACATCAGGGTGTTCACCCAGTGCATAGATGGCGTTGATCGCTTGTTCTGCAAGGCCGAACCAATCTCTCGAGCGACAAGGCATCTCAATTGCCGCCTGGAGTCTGCGGAAGATAGGATTGTCCATCTTGAGCCGCAGCGTCTTGTCAAGTAATGAACCTGTAGGAAATCAGCTGATTGAAAAGGTTCAAAGGAATTAATTTTACCTTTGATCTTCTTGGCACTTCCATTCAGTCGTTGCAGTGCTACACAGGTATAACGAGCTAAAGTGAGGTCAGCCTGACACAGAGTAACTGAGTATACATGGCAGCTAGCATAGATTGGAGTGCTCTACCTTCCCGAAAGGTCCCAGGCCTATCTTCAGCATAGTTTCTACTCTATCAGTCAATACACTTCTCTTAGCTAGTGCCAGCATTCCAAGGATCGCAATCGCTCCCCGACGCTGAGCTTTCGGAAGTTGTTTGTCAGTGCCTGTAGCAATTTTCTGTCGTTAGACGGCATGACCAGAACTACAACAACACTTACTGTAAACTTGCCAAAGCTTTGATTGAATATCCTGGTGGACCTGGTTTTCGTCCATCATAATACGCACCATCTCCTCCAAGCTCGTCAGTTCTGCCAACGTTGCATCGTAGGTCAACCTAGACAATCGAAGCGGAATCAGACAAGGAAAGACTCGAAAAAATAAAGTCTGAAATTACTCAATCATATTTTTGGCGATACGATTAACCTGCTCTTTGGGACTGAGATCCGGTATTGGATCAAAATATATATTCTTGTAGCATTCTAGGAGCCGCGAACGAATCCCTTTGAGTTCGTTGCCATCCTCAGAAGTTGAAGTCGTGTTGTCTTTATTCCATATGAGATGCAACATCTTCTTGATACCAATCTAAAAAGTATATGTTCAGGACTGTCCAGATAATGAATTACATGCATACCTTTGCACTCTCAAAGTGGTATTCGTGCGAGACTCGGAAAAATTCGATGGCCTCAATGACTTCAGCTTTATGTGTGGAGCCCAACAAATCGCACATAGTCTCCATGGCACCCTCAGTTTGGCGAATGAAGTTGAGTGCTTCTCCATAGTACTTTTTTTTCAAGCGAAGCTGAAGAAGCTTATCAGTCTCCAGTGCTGCCAACGCTTCCTGTTCGCTCGACAAGGCCGCGATGTCTAACTGAGACTTTCTTGGAGCGAGTTTCGAACGTTTCTGTGTCTTCTTCTGCGGTGTCAGTGGTTCACCATTATCTGCATCCACGGCCATTGAAGGTTCATCTTCCGTATCACCGCCCTCTTCACCTGCTTCAGCCTCCTCGCCTTCATCAACGTCCATTTCATCATCGCCCTTTGAGCTATGTATGGTTAAACACGATATGAGTTAGAGGATGTCTCCGATGTGATAGGAAAGCCTTGCCGTTTCTTCTTCTTGGACGGCTTGGTCTCTCCATCTTCCTCGTCTTCGTTATGATCAGCATCATCTTCATCGTTCCTCTCAACAGCTTTCCCCATTTTGTCCTCAACCTTTGCCAGCTCCTGTTTGACCAGTTCAAATTCTGCTTCGAATACGGATTGTTCCAAGAGCCCTCCATGCATAACATAAGGGTGAGTGAGTAGAAGCTGAACGAGAAGGGACGCCGCTCCCTTTCGTACGGTAGAGACTTTATCTGATAATGCTGAAACCGCCGCTGCCGTGATCTGAAGACGCTGTTTCGGGAATTTGACCTTGAGCTCGCAGAGTTTTGAAAGGACCTGGAGGACCTTGCTTCGAACGTAAGAAGAGATGTCCATCAGACGGACAATGAGTTCATCGTATAGACTGATAGTCTGTTTCTGTGTTTGGCGCTGCTCTTCATCGGCTCCAGAAGTCACTAGCTCTCTGATGAGATGTCCAATGACTTCAATGAGAGCGACGCGTATTGGGTAAGACTGCAGTTTTTGGTATCTGAGACGATGTATATCATAATGAAGTTACATACCTCAGAGTCCATCTGCTCACGCAGTAAGCTGAATTGCTTCAGAATTGAGCGAGGCGCCAACTCTGCGAATCTAACGAGAAATCTTGCAAAAACTCTGGGTCCTTTCTGGTCCTGTACATTGAAGTTTTTTCCAGCAATTTCGCGGAGCAGCTCATCGCCGAGTTGGGGGTGGTCAAACTCGTTCGCGAGGATTGAAAGACATTCGGCCATCGGTTCCGCAAGATGTTCGTAAAATTGGAGGTGCTGCATGATAGCAACTTGGGCTCCAAGCGTGTGCCCATGATGTTTAACTGCAAGACAAATGATCTTCAGCACGCCAACTTTAATGGCCTCCACCTTCATGTATTGTTCGTTCTCCGTGATATGGTAGGCGGGACGAGTCATGCACCTAATAAGGATCACAGTAAGCCATCAGAAACACGACGGTCAGCAACAATGCGTACGTGATAAACGCCTCTCTCTCCGCCGTTGTTGCCCATATTCTTTGAGTCTGAAGCCGAAGAACCTTGCTGATCAATCCCAATGTCGCAGGTATCTGATCCACCCAAGTCCACGCCTCTTTCTTTTTATTCGCGGACCTACCAGACCCCGCCTTCGCACCCCGCCCCTTCCGTCCCTTTGGGATCGGCACATCCTCGTCTTCCGGTTGCTTAACTTTCTCCGCGGCCGAGACGAACCAAAGCAGAAGGAATCCAAACATCTCCAGTGGCAACTTGTGTGACATGTATCCATGCTGATCACCCCGTTCTACATCTCGCATTGTAGCATCTAGTTCTGCCTGCAGACCAGAGGAAATAGAGTCGAGCAATTTGTTCATGATGGGTCCAGACACCGCGTCTGCATGTTTCAGCAGACTTCTATACACGTCAAACACGTCAGACTCTGTTATTGCATCGCTCGATTCCGCTACGGCCTCGACAGCCGCTGAAAAGGATATTAGACGCCGAACAACCGGCAGATAACAGACTCACCTTCTAACAGACGCTCAGTATCTCCATCATTGGGATCATGGTCGTGAGGTATTGGGTAGTCGTCGTTTTCTGTGAGAGCTTGGATCTCCTCCTGCAGCTCGAAGCTGATCGCCATGACCGTTTGTCTAAGAGAGTTGAATAACGCGACTGGATCACGTGCGGACAGGACGCGACGCGTGACGGTGTCATCACTGTGACAGTTTCTGCTGGTCCCAACAACTGTTGACTCAAATCGTCTCTTCGAGGCTATCATCGATATATCAATTCCAAAAATTCTATTTCATTTCAAAAAGTCTATATGTATCATGCAACTTTTCCAGTATTTCAAACATCGGAAGCGCCAGCCAAACTGCCAAGAAAAGAGGGAAAGTATATGTACGTGTGTAACAGGATGTAATGTGTCATATGAATGTACATTTCGTGAATCTGATTTTCATATACATATCTTCTGCCGAAGCAGAGATAAGAAGGGATGGAAGAATAGGTGTTTAGTTTAGTACACAATACCATTGAAGACAACTTTGAATCCCACCCAATACAACAAGAAGTTAACAACCATGTCCGTCTATAAGAAGCATCCTGAAATGCATGCATGGATCAACGGATAACACACACAAGTCGAAGCAGGCCGAGTATCAAGGCTATAGACTGCTCTTGAACCCCTCCTGTGGTCCACCAACAAGTTCAAGGAGATGATCTACGACCTCCTGCGGGGCCGTGACGTGCCAACCCGCAAGAGTACGTTTGCTACTGTGCCCGACGGCGGTGGTGAACACGGCTTCAGGACGTATGGAGAGCTCGACGGGAGGAGAGGAGTTGCCCTCGACCAAGGTGACGGACATTGGGGCTGGCATGGTCACCTCGGTTGTCCCGTTCGGGAAGAGGAGGAGCGAGCGGAACATGTCTTCGTCGGTCTGCATCTTGAATCAATATATTACAAAGGATGTGGAAAGGCTTGTGTTACCTTATCGTCTCCGGCACAGAAGATGAACTCGGTATCAGGGTTCTTGTACAATATCCGCTTAACAATTTCGCCCTGTTGAAAACGGGTGAAAAGCCTATTATCTGGTATGAAGAGATAAGAACACACCTTGTTAACCGCAAGCGGCCTGACTTCAAGATTCTTCTTTCCAACCAGAACTGTACACAAACGCCATCAGCGCCATCCCCACTGACAGTAAAAAAAGTTAGACACGCACCCTCAATAGGCCTCTTATTCGCCAAATTATTCTCCAACAGATCCTGGCAATGTCTGCACTGGAACAACCTACCCATCCATTAGCACGCAAGAACAGTCAAAAGAAACAAGAACGCACCCCCACTCCGGATCACTTCCTCTATAATGCCAGGTTATTGAGCTCTTCTTGACCTCGATATGACTCCCCGCCGTCCTCTCCGTGTAATACCTAAAAACCTCTGCTACCTCCGCCATCCAACTCATATCCAAATTCTCCGTGAAGTTCACCCACTCGACACTTCCCCTCTCTCTAACGAATCCACCATGCTCCGCACTGCATCAACGAACCACACATCAGCACAACAATTGCTAAAATGCCGAAACGCAAAAGACAAGAAGGATTAGACGCACCTGAACCCAACATTCCTGAGATGCCCTAAATGCTGCTCAAGGAACGCACCATCCCTGCCCGAAATAATATACACGATATTCTTCGGGTCTGCCGAAAGCCGCTCCAGCGCCTCAAGTGTACTCGCCGACGGCACAGCCATTGAAGGTGTCTTGACAATCGGAGCTAACGTTCCCTGGATATCACGAATAGAAACCGCGTTAGTAAATCGAAGGTATATCGCCACCAAATCGCCGAAGAGAGAAAGTGCCACAAGCCACATGTGGAAAAAGGGGTCGAAAGACTAGGTACAGATCCATATCGGGAAGGGGAGGGATAAGGTTTAATTGAAGATTGAAGATGGGAGATGGAAGATGGAAGGAAGATGAAAGAAGATCCCGCATAATCTCCGAGTGCTCAGCCCTGTATCTAGAGATCTGCCCTCGTCGGCCACAACGTGAGAAGGGAGAAGTCGAGAAGAAGAAAGAAATACAGATTTGGAGGGAAACTAGAGAGATCCCTCGCTCTGATTAAACATGTGGGAGGAAAAACAATGACAGATATCCCTCGCTTGATAAACATATGGGAGGGAAAAGGATCCAAAAGGAAAAGATTCCCTTCACCGAAACGAAGAGAAACACGAAGATGACAAAGAAAAACGAAACCGACACTCACATCATAATCCAACAAGAACAACCTCTTCCCCTGTCCCCTCCCGGCCCTCTCATACTCCCCAACCAACATTTCCTTCGGAATATATGGCGTCATTCTCGCCTGACCCTTCCCATCCACCTGGCCAAGCAACATCTTCACCAACAGCGCACCCCATGTATGGCTCGTGTGCGTCGTGACGACCTTATACAACTTTGCCTGCCTCCTCGCTTTTTCTTCAGAGGACATGAGAAGACCACGGTTTATCGCGGCTGCTACGTCCTGTGTGGTGTGCGAGCATAAGAATAGAGTCGTTAAGTACGATAAATGACGATAGGAGAACATACCCCGAGGTTCCAAGGATTGACCAACAGCGCCTCTTCCATATTCTTACTGATCCCCATGAACTCACTCAACACAAGCGGCGAATTCTTACCGCCCACCCTCTTCTTACCCCCCTCCCCCTCTTTGATCTTATCCTCATCCGTGTGATTCTGCGCAATTACAAACTCCATACTCGTTGTATTCATGCCGTCTCTCAATGGTGTGATCACAGCAAGATCAGCAACAGAAAGCAAGGCGTAGAATTCGTCCTTCTTGAGCGATTGGTGGCTGGTCGATCAAAGTAAATCAGATGTTTATTTCGGAAAAGAAGAGGCCTACTAGTGATGTACGGGAATGAAATCAAGGGACCCGTATTCGCCATTAATGTGTGCTACAAGCTCAGACACGGCACGCTCGAGCTTAGGCGAGTCGGACATTGCGGGAGATGTAACCTGGATCATGACCACATTCCCGATCCACTCTGGGTAATCTTGCAGGAGCTTCTCAAACGCACGAAGCTATAACGTATGATTAGCTTTTGCGTTCTAACAAGTTATTAAGAGAAAGGTAGAAAGTAATCACGTGGATAAAAGGACACAAAAGTCAAATAGAAGTTGACATACCTTTTGCAGGACGCCCTTGACAACATCAAGCTTATCCCTTCCCACAATGATCTTCTTACCCTCGTACAATGTTCTCAGTGCCTCAAGCTTCGGCTGTATACCGGGCCGTTTGATGTCCCGTCCGACACGCTCAGCGTCGACACCGACGGGGCAGTGCATCACGGCTGTAACATGCCCCTCAACATCGATGCCCCGAGGATTAGTTTCATAGCCACAGACGCGCACACAGGTGGAGGTGAAGTGGCGAGAGTAAGAGTACGTCTGTTATTTCAAATTGATCAGATCGTCCGTTGGGGAACCGAGTAATGGTAAAATAGGGGTACGACGGAAGTGGCGAAATGGAGAGCGGAGAAACTTACCTGAAAACAAATAAGGTTCGCACCGAGCATGCCATCTAGAATTTCTTTCCGACGGGGTAAGCAGCGGAAAATCTCGCTGCTCGGGAACGGAGTGTGCACGAAAAGACCCAGAACGACGTCCGGAATGGCTTCACGCACAAGGCTAAGGTCATGCATGAGTCACGAGTGAATGAGCAGGATGGTCTGATGTATGTACCGAGGAACGAGAAGCAAATGGTAGTCATGGACCCAGATAAGGTCGCCGGGCTGGTAGATCTCTGCGATTTTGCGCGCAAAGGCAGCATTGGCAGACTCGTAGTAGGGATAGTGGGCGTCGGCTGAAGCGTATTCTGTTGCGACGTCTTGCCAGAGGAGATAGTGGAAGAGGGGCCACAATGCTTCAAGTGCATTAGTCTTTTGACGATAACGAAGAAGAGAAAGACAGACTTTGCTTGCAGTAGCCATCGTAGTGACCATGGCCAACCTTGTCATCGAGCCAGACGGGAACGTAGGTTATCTTACGATCGTCGTCAGGATCACTCTCCTTTGGCTGGTAAGCGTGCAGAGCCTCGTCAAGTGCAGCACGGTCCTTGGGATCGACAGCATCGGAGGAGATATGCTCGTTTGGGTTCGGTGAGAGGATATCACCTGTCCAGCCAATAATAAGCTGCTCATGTGTCGCAGCGAGAGATTGGATGCCGGAGATCATAGCGGCATGACCATATCTCGGCACGATTGTCCAGATTGAGTTTGGCTTTGAGGGTGCATCGGCCGGGATGGTAGGGGGGGTGGGAGGGGGAGAGAGGACGCCTGCGCGTGTGTTGAGGGTTGCAGTGACGGGGAGGTAGTGGCAGACGTGGAGGACGCGGCCGGAAAGGGGAATGGCAGCGTTGTGGTAGCTGTTCTGGAGGGCGTGGATGTCGGCGCGGACGGCGTCGAGAGAGATGTCGTCGCCGTGGCGAGTGTATGGCTCAGAGAAAGAGTGCATGGCGGACGATGACAATCAGTAGATGGCTGTCAGTCTTATAACGGGCATTGATATCATTTAACTTTCCCGTCATATATTCCGCTTATGGAAACGTCCGACTCAAAACGCCTCATCGATCTTCTCATTTCCCATGCATATGCCGTCCAAGATGCTTATCCCTATCAAATTCATAACCACTGGCCATATACTTGGGCATACCATGGGCCATCACGATGTTTTATTAGGAAACTCCATGTGCATCTCACTTCAGATTCTCAGACAACTATCGCCAAGCCTTGGAAACTGTATAGGAGCCAAAGGTTCAATAGACAAGAAAGTTAGACTGGCTAACCAAGATATGCCACGTCGCCCGTCGCCCCACTCAACTACTCCAACTCTAGAGTCTCACATCTCCTAATCCTGCCGACAAATGAAAAAAAAAAACATATGCCTCCTCAGTGCTCTTACACACAGTCCAATCAGAATCTTCTGCTCCTCGAGTATACTGATGGCGTGCGCCGTCCACCAACCTCTAAGCTCTCGTCTGCTCCTAGAGTATCCTAATGGCGTGCGCCGTCCACCAACCTCTAAGCTCTCAAGTCCCTCTAGCGGCTGACCAAACACAAAACACATGACGCCGCCCTTCCAAATGCGGACATACAGCCCGCCAGTCCAAACCAAATCTCCCGCAAGACCCACCGATGTCAGCCGCTCTCCTCTCTATAAAACTCTATCCTCCTCGATCAGCCCCCACCCATCTCTCCCTCGTATCACCTCCTCTCCCCTTCCAGGTAATCACGACCCCGGCGTGCTGGGCTGATTTTTGTCGGCGTGTGGAATGTGGTACGAGGCGGTGGTGGCCCGGGGGCGGTAAGGAAGGACGAGGTGCTTGCGTAAGAGAAGGACGAGCGAGTATCGTCACGTTATAAGTACCTTTCTCCTTCATGATCGGCGAGGTTGTGCCAGGCGCAAGAGCGGGATGAGTTCGTGTAAGTCACATCGTTGACACGCTCTTTGACGTAAAGGACCGCGTAAGTCGTCTTTCTCTTTCCCCGTCAAACTCACTATTAACGCGCTTTATTCGGTGAACCCCACCCAAGTGTCGGCACTATATGCGGCGGGCGGTGACGGGAGGTTGTGGCAAGGTGAGTGCCCAGTCCTTCACAACACAAGACATTCAGGCCCTGTGCCCCCGTGCATTGATATCAGGAAGTGTGTGAAAAGCGCCCCCTCCCAGTACATATTGCGGGGGGGGAGATCTGACTCTAGGTTGACCCTCATGGATACCAGACCCGGGCGACTCCGTAAGGTTCGTTTCATTTGTTCCACCTTTGGTGAATCGTTTGTCGATGTGTTTGTTTTCTGTGGACTTCCGGGGATATGGGTGTTACATTTTAGGGTAAGTTTCCACGAGTCATAGAAAACGCCTCGTTATTGACACGTTCCCTTTGTCTTTTGCGCGCCTACATCTCCAGGTACTTACCTCGGATCTCATGGAAATGGAAGCAATGAGCCCACATTGATACATTTTTTCTTATCTTTTCTTTATCTCTTCTTGATCTCCTTCCGCATCTCACCGCACGTATGTACACACACACACACAATTTCGACCTGCAGTGGTGGCAAGCTTTCCTCGCCGAGGTTTTGATGCTACCCCACTTGCACCTTTTCTAGTTTGTCTTCTTCATTTACACGCCTAATATTAATATTTACTCAGGTACTTTAATCATATCTCAGAAACACGTTTATGATCATATATGCATCGCAACCCTTGCTCTTCCATCCTTCGCGGTCATTTGATCAAAGAAAACAACAATCGACGACGCCCACAGATACACAAGAGCCGCACCGCGTGATTCGTGCGAGGGCTAGGATCCGTAACAAACGCCCTGGCTATCTCGCCACACTGGCCGATAGAGAGCTGAGAGGTCTGAACACTGAAAGCGATTGCGAAAAGGCCCTGCAGCTTCAACGCCTAAGGTAGCGTCTTTGAACATTCCAGTGGATCCGAGCCTACTCTGATCTTATGTCGAAACACACAGTTACCAATCAAGAACAATTGACCTTGTTGTGAGTCAGCACTTGAGTGGGCGCGATCAAGATAGCCGTCCATGTGATGAGTGACACGAGTGAGCGGCTCAGTGGCCTTTAAAAGACCTCGCGATTTTTTTCTTTCGCCCCAACACTTCTCTCTCCTCTACCACCATGGTCGACTTCACTGACCACAACGTCAAGAAGCCGTACCTCTCAACCACTACTTGACGAGAGTATTAAACCTCTGCCGACTCTTTTACTCGGGCGTTCGAGTCGTGAGTGACATCATCCCTTGCAGCCCGCTATCCTAGACTCACACGAACATCGTGCGACAGAAAGACTGGTACGTCAACGTTCTGTCCTTGTTCATGGTTTACCGTGTGGCCTTGTGCGCATCGTCGCAACGCTCCTTGGTTTCTGCGCCACACTATGCGTTCAGGCTACTGCACGACGTCTGTGGCCGCGCTTCCGCCACATATCACTTTCTCCTCACGATGGTACATCGTTTCATCGTTTCTGATCATATTTTTCTATTAGGAACGTCCTCGTCCCTTTTCAGGGTACGATCTCGCTGTCGCCGGTCTTATCATCGACGTTGACAGCGTCGGCGAGTGATGATTGAGAGGTGTGTCTTCTTTAATGTTCCCCATACGTATCGCTGATATACGACACATCGTAGAAATTGATATCACACTCTTCGGGACGTCGACATCTTGCGATTGGATGAAACCTCTGCCTTGCAAATGTCTCGCACGATTGCAGCTGCGTACAGTTCATCGTTTTGTTCATGGCCGCGGAGCGACTCCGAACGGCCGACGACGACCCCTCTGAGTCGTGATGATGCAGTAGCGCCGGCTGACATTACGGTGCTGGCAGCCCTGTGGCCTTACGGGACGTCCCTCTACCTTGCAAATGTCTCGCACGATTGCAGCTGCGTACAGTTCATCGTTTTGTTCATGGCCGCGGAGCGACTCTGAACGGCCGACGACGACCCCTCTGAGTCGTGATGATGCAGTAGCGCCGGCTGACATTATGGTGCTGGCAGCCTTGTGGCTTCGCGGGACGTCCTATCGCTGTGAGTTCATCCTATTCTAATGCCTTGCAAATGCCTCGCGCAATTGCAGCTGCGTACAGTTCATCCTCTTGTTCATGGCCGCGGAGCGACTCCCAGTCGTGATGATGCAGTAGCGCCGGCTGACATTATGGTGCTGGCAGCCTTGTGGCTTTTCACCCTCTTGTAATGCCTTGCAAATGCCTTGCGCAATTGCAGCTGCACACAGTTCATCATTTTGTTCATGGCCGCGGAGCGACTCTGAACGGCCGACGACGGCCCCTCTTGAGTTGTGATGATGCAGTAGCGCCGGCTGACATTATGGTGCTGGCAGCCCTGTGGCCTTACGGGACGTCCCTCTACCTTGCAAATGTCTCGCGCAATTGCAGCTGCACACAGTTCATCGTTTTGTTCATGGCCGCGGAGCGACTCCCAGTCGTGATGATGCAGTAGCGCCGGCTGACATTATGGTGCTGGCAGCCTTGTGGCTTTCTGGGACGTCCTATCACTCGCACCGCGGTTTTACAAGTCTCAGGCGGACTTGTATGTAATCTTTCCCCTCTCGGAGTCGGCGAAGCTTGACTTCGACCGCACCCGCTCGCAGGAAGTCGGTGTTTGGCACGTGTGGTGAAACACCCATACTTGTGTCCTTGTCGGCGCGGACCCATTCGGTGTCTGCCCGACTAGTCACATTGGTGGCCTGACGCCTTTGTGTACCCTTTGCCACCGCGGTTCTACAAGTCCCGTGCGGATTTGTATATAATGTAATTTATCCCCTCTCGGAGTCGGCGAAGCTCTACTTCGACCGCACCCGCTCGCAGGTTGTCGGTGTTGGCATAATTTTTTCCTTCCTTGGAGGGCTTCGTGCTCTCTTGGCCGACCGAATGGCGGAACAGTCCAAATTGGACAACTTGATTCTCAGGTGAATGCAAGCCTTCATTCGATTCCAAATCGATTTCACTACGCTGCTAAACATTGCATTGATCGGCCGTTTCTGTTTTCTCTTATTATAAGTAAAGTGAGTGCAAGTCTTTTCTCGATGGACAGGGGACTAAATTGGTTTCATTATTTCGCTTGCGCCTCAGAAACATTGCATTAATCGGCTGTCTCTGTTTCTCTTACTCGTAAGCCTTTTTTTGACGGACGGAAGTCTAAATTGCTTTCATTATGTTGGTTGCGCCTCGGACACACATTTTACTTCGAACGCAGTGGTGGTAAGCTTTCCCCGCAGGGATTTTTATACTACCCTACTTGCCCATTGTTAGTTTATCTAAGTCTATCATGGCGTATTCTTATCGATCCGGCCATAGCTGCCTTGTATAATAGCGTAGGTAGATATCATATATAGTAGCATTGCATCGATCGGTCATTTTTGTTTCTTCGTCCTATAAGTACATGCTCATCACTAGATCAGAATATGTATATACGTATACTGTGCACACCAGACAGCGTGAGACTGGAGATTCTTACATCAAAGACTGAAAATTATTTTCGTCCTCAAAGTCACTACACGTTTTGATATTTGCTCGAAAACCATGAATACATCTGCGATATCACAATCTATGCTTCTATGATTCATCATCGCCTCAAGAGAACAACCGTCTATGCCCATTATACACTCATACTAGACAGCATAAGCGCTGCATGGTGTGACTGCAGATTGCGAAAGCCTTCAAATTACCGAATATATAATAACATCGTTGGCCTTCACCAGACGTCTCATTGAATCGAAGATGGGCAGAGAGCCACCAGTATTGAGAATCGACAAGAGGCATCCCATTATTGACATCGTCCATGACATACACTGAGATTAGAAAGGAAGCGCGTCCTAGATTACTGCTTCACCGACTTGAGGCCTTCCCTAATTCTGAACTCCCAATACCTATAAGAAGAAAAGTAAGCCGCGACATCGATCGTGAACTAGAAACAGTTAACACACTTCTTGCGTATTATATCATGCTCATCAGCCAGCGATCTCCACAACTACATAAAACAGTGTCAGCACATAAAAACAGGAGCTGGAGGGAGTACGGACCTCGGTCGCTTCAAGAACTCTACCCTCCTTCTCATGGATATCAGCAAGGAACTCGATAGCAACGGGGCACGGGAGTTCTGCACCCTTCGACGGCGGCGGGTTCTCCAAATCAACGACATCTCGTATTGCATCGTCTGAGGCATTGACATACAGGCGGACGAAGTCTTCAACGCGTGAATAGGGTATATCGTTGATATCGAGGATTCCGCGCAGGTAATTCCACGCCGAGGGATTGTTAGCTGCGAACGAGATGTTCTCCTTGACAAATCTAACGTTGTTAGCCATGGTCAGCAACTAAAAGAACAGAGACAAGAGATAAGAACACACGTCAATTCCCTTCTAATGATCCTCGCCCTATCTGTCTCGCCCTCCCGTATCCCAGACTGGAACACCACAAAGAACCGATGATGCCACGCCGAATTATTCCTCACATCGTGCACAATCATCGCCTCCACAAAGTCTAGCTCACCCGCCCAAAGGTCTTTGTCATTGAAGTACGCAAGCAACCATTGTCGATACGACCATGTATGGTAGTTCTTCACGTCCGCCTTCAGAGACTCCGCGATAAATTCAAGCTCGGGGCCAGGATTGCGCGTAAGCATGAGTAAAAGACGCCGATGGTGCCACACTTGGTATGTCTTGAGGAACGCAATTGCAAGTTCGTCCATCAGCTCCAGCTCCACATCGAGCGGCGCGTTGAGCGCTAGCACGGTCTCATAGCGATACTGCCTGAGTACAAGGATGAGGATGCTTTCAAAAGGAGGAGCTTTGATTTCATATACCATGCAGAATAATGTGCTGGATTCAATCGGATGATGGCCTCTGTAAGCTCGAGCACCCGCTGGCTCTTCTCCCCAGTCTTCACGATGCCGCGAAAATAATCGGTCGCATCTTTATCTGTATCGAAGGATTAGTTTCCCAATGTTGTTAGCTGAAGAGACTGAGCGCACATTCCGCCGAATAGAGAATAGGTGCAATAGGGTTAGCGTCTTCATACTGAGCTACGGGAGTCACATCACTCCATTCAGGACGTTCGGCGTATAAAAGAGGCTCGTCATCAGTTGAACTGCTCGATACAGAAGACAGAGCTGGCATGACACGTCTTCACCTCGTTGTAGTGTCAGGACAAGACGATTATCTAGCTAAACAGTCTCAAGAACAATAGCTTATCGGATTGCCTATTTCGCTTCTCAAGAACAATTGCAATTATCGCGGAAACAATAGGCAAAGGGAGCACGTGGAGATGGGGTATGACACAAGCAATAGAACAAAAAGGAGAGTTTTTGTGACTAGCTATAATGACGAGGACGAAAAATTACAATACGGCAGACTAAAAGAGTACAGAATACAAGGAGTTACGCAGCGGCGGGCGCAGCAGTCGCGGCAGGCGCGTTGCTCGCAGTATAATCCTAGAGTAGCATGAATGAAAAGAAGGACAAACCAGCGATATACACAACTAACCTCCATCTCGGCATCAAGGTCGGCTGCAGATTTCTGGGGCCGTTCCTTGCGGCTCCTGCCCGCACGACTACGCTTTGCTCGACCGCCAGTCCTTCGTGAATCGAAGAGTCAAAAGATGTTCCGAAGTTGACTTTGTGATACTAACCTGGTGACACCATTAGTTGCTGTTGCACCATCAGCAGGTGAAACGCGTTGTGCCAAGGAGACTGGGGCAGGCGCGACGACAATTTCAATCTTCATGGGCTTCTCTATGATACGACAGTTGAAGAGATAAATGGCGGGGGAAGAAGCAAAGCGGAGCATTGATCAGTTGGCTGTTTCAGGCGAACGAGCGAGAAAAGAAGAGCGAAAAAACTGCACGAGAAGCTTCTAATTCGTTACCCAAAGTCACCGAAAACTTCGTCTCTGCCATCGTTGCGTTTTGGTTCAGATCGAGACTTGATCCATCGACGCGCCAACCAACCCGCAAATCGCCGTTCGCAACCTTAACCAGGCCATCATTTACATCCTCGCGGTGAAGAGCCCATCCGCTCCGTGATTAAACGGCTTGATACAGAACCGGCATCGTACTACGAACGAAACCTGTTCAATCCAAAAGACTGATAAGACCCTGGGCAACCGACTGCGCACAGGTGCTGCTGCGATTAGCGAGTAATCCTGGGTACCAGTCTTCCCAAGAAAAGCACGGGCGATGTACTATCGTCCGTTAAAAGTCGGCAAGGTCGGGCAGAGACAGAAGCCAACGGTTCTCTGGAAACTTTCAAAGGTTTCTCAAGTGCAGGTTGCAGAGCATGTCAACCATGCTAACAGAACGGGACGAGACGCAAAGAGGGGAAGAGGAGAGGCGATACTAACTGCCATCGATAAGTCGGTTGTTGTATTGCTGGAACGCCTTGGTTCCATCTCCTTTACGTTGGAAATGGACAGAGGCAACACCCTTCGAACGACCATTCTGATCGTAATGAAGAGTGACTTCTTTTAGTGGGCCAACAGTCTGAGCGAACAGCTCCTAAAAGGGGAAACACGATGAGACCACATGGGTCGATATAGGATATAGAAAAAGACACTAACCTTGATCTGAGCTTCGTTCACGTCAATAGGAAGGTTGGAAACAATGATTTTCTCGGTTGGGGAAGTCTGAGCAGCGGCTTTGACGGCTACATTTGCGGCTGCGTTGGCGCGTACACGAGGACCGGGTCCAGCATTACCAAGGACCTGAGCACGAGCTGAACTACGCCTGGTAGGACCACGACGGGAGTTACGAGGCTTGGCAGCAATGATCTTTTGTACAAGGACTAGTTATGCGCCACATAAGGGAAAAAGAGAAGTTTGGCGACATACTTCATCGAGAGCCTTGTCCATAGTCGTTTGAATATATGGAGGTCGTAAAAAACGGCGACTTGAAGGAGGAAAGGCTGGAAGAGCTGAGGGCGGGTGGTGGGGCGGAGGAAAGAAATGGGCTGCACAGCATAAAGCTGTGAGACAAATGATCAACTGTCGGAGCTTCAATTATCTTTCAAGTCCGCTCTCGGTTCCTGGCTACTGACTCGTCCTCGTGCCCTAACACATTTTTCAGCGCTTAATGTCTCGTGGTGGCGGTCGCGGGGGACGCGGGGGAGGAAGAGGTGGAAGGGGAGGTTTCGGAGGTGCTTCGGCGCTCCCGCCGATGGGTCTGAGCTTTGCTGATATTCAGAACCTCTCGAGAGAAGCAACGGCAATGTATCCAGTGCGCGACACCTCAAATAGTTTTGACATCTCATTGATCAATGGAACCTGTAGCCAAGAGAACTTCCTGCGTTTACTGAGATTTCTGAGAAAGAGTCACGCATCTCTGATATACAAATTGGCTTTGCGGACCGTCTAAGAAAATCGGCATATTACGTTGTTGAAAAAACCAAGTCGAGTGGCAAGTTGCTGTGAAAGTTTCCTTGGTCTTCCTCTTATTTGCTTGCGCTAGAACTTCCTCGGTATTCCGATAAATATCGGCCGTCTGTGACTACACAACCAACACTAAAAAGAAAGGATCTCAATGAAGCATTCTTTCCTCCAGGTATCTTTGATAGCTACTTCAACCCAAAGAAGAGACGGAAACGTGCGATTCTTCCTTGCCTTTTATCAACGGTTAAGACTGAACGAACATTCAACAGTTCCCGAGACCACAAGCACTGGTAAACCACGCATGAACATTGACAGCTTAGGTGAGGATGATGAAGAGGTCCGTTTTCCTCGAACTATAAGAATGTCCTCTCAGTCTCAATTTGTCACCAGGAAAAATCAGGCGAAGACCGTTCGGACGTAGGATCGAACGCCGCAGAAGAAGACTACGATGTGGACGAAGAGTACGATAACGATTACGCAGAGAATTACTTTGACAATGGCGAAGGTGATGACATGGATGATCTAGGAGGAGGAGGAGGTGACGATGGAGGAGGTACGTATTTTTCAGCATTTTGTGTCCATTCGAAAACTCAACAACACCTTTGCACTTAGGAGGCGATTATGACTAGGAAGACGACCACCGACTATCGCTGCTTTAGTGGGAAGTGCGCCAGCTGGACAACGAAGAAGCTGTTCGATATATCCAGCATTCCGGACTCAGTCTGAATTGATACGATAGCCTTTGACCTTTGTATACTGCACCGTACGCGACTGCTATTGATTCGGAAATTTCCTACAGCCGGTTGCAGAACGATAGGCAGATGCTATATTTCGGACCCCACCTAGCTGGAAAGAATGGAAAATAAGGAACGTCTGAAGACATTCAGTATTGACCAGGGTAGCATCAATATGGGCGACGCATCAAGAGTTTTTCAGGGTGGAACTTTGAGAATGGTCAATCTGTGGTTCCAAAAGCTGATTAGCCGAGTAGTATAAGTAACTGTTCTGCATGGTTAAGAGCTTGCGTCAGACAGATGGAGTTTATTAGTGTCCCTTCCATATCATCAATCCATTTTTAGGTCAGCAGGGGACCTGCACGCCATCTATGGCTATAATGATCGTCTCGAAACCTCTACTACTAAGTACTTGCAGCCTAACCAAAAGAAACCTCCGAATTTCCTTCGCATGCGTAACCATATGATACATACATAAATCGTCAATCAACTCTGGAAATACACACTCCAAAGTCTTTACATTCATCACGTCATCACAAGCATATCTTCGCATCTAGTTGAATTCGAGGACGACGCGTCCACTAATCATACCCTTCGTCATATCCTCGTATGTTCTGAATCATCAACAGCATCAGTAAAGGCATTCAGACAAGTAAATCACGAAAACACCTACTTTTGAAGGTCGCCGATCTTCCTCAACTCATAATGGCACTTGACAGCACCGCGAGCTGCAATCTCAATAGCCTCAACTGCGTCCTGTCGGTTGCCAACATACGAGCCAAGAATGTTGATGCTCTATTGAAAGTTATATTAGTTTGGGAAAATTCGGGTGTATCTAGAGCGCACCTTGAAGACGGTGAAGAAGATGGATGCTTCGAGATTTGCTTTTCCCGGTAGCCCTACGGCCATGAGGGTACCACCACATCGGAGATATTCAATGGCCTGAGAGTATCCAGAAGACTACAATATCGGAGGTACATGAATGTTGTGAGGTTGAACAAGGAGTGAGTATACGAACTGAAGCAGTGGTGACGACAGCAGAATGAGCTCCTTCGCCACCGGTCGCTTTCTTGACATCTTCAACGATGTTTTTCGACTCCTTGTAGTCGATCCACATATCTGCCCCAAGGTCTTCGCAGAGCTTCTTCTTCTGCGCTCCGCTGTCTATAGAGAAGTGAGAATGGTGGTCGCTCACACGAAGGTAACATACCAATTGCAATAACTTTGAGGCCCATGTCCTTCGCGTATTGAACAGCTGATGAAAGCAGGTGAGTGATGAAACACGTACATGGGATTGAAAACGTACCTAGATGACCAAGACCTCCACCAGCGCCAGGTAGGACAACCCAATCGCCTGCGGTAGTCTGACTGTATTTCAGAGCGCGATAAACCGTGACACCCTGCATTAAAGAGTCTGAGTGGTCTTATCACAGCCGGTAACTGCAAACGAACAGCACACAGTATAGATGCCGCAGCTCTACTGTCGAGGTTCTCCGGTATCGGCGTAACATGGCGTACAAATGAAACCTAAACTAAATTAGCCCTGTCCTGAAAATGTTCACCTGTATACATACGACGTATTCTGAGAATGTACCGTCGACAGTGTAGCCACTGAGTTTCGCCTTACAACAGTCTTATAAAACAATCAGAAGTGGAGATTGAAAAGACGATATAATTAGTACTTTGCTCGCGTCCTTTGCGGCATTGCTCGCAGTTAAGACACGAGTCAGCTAGCCACTTGATGCCGACGCGATCTCCGACCTTGACCGGGCTGCCTGTGGTATGGTTGGCGATAGCAACAATTACGCCAACACCTTCGTGGCCGCCGATAAGAGGGCTCTTCGGTGGGACGGGCCAGTCACCGAGGGCAGCATGAAGATCTGTATGGCAGACTCCGGTACAGTCGAGCTTGATAAGACACTCGCCCGGCGCAAGCTCAGCCTGGGACTTGACCGGGTGGTCGTGTTTGACCTGAATGGCGGCGCCACTGGTCGCGACGATGGCAGCAGTCTGGATCTTTGGAATGGAGGGAGACATTGGGAATTGGTAGGGTTGGATTCATTTGCCGTCTTTTATATTCGTGTCTTAGATTCGCTCTGAAGTGACGCACAAGAGCACACGGAGAGACAAATTCAAGGTCTATCTTGTTTCGGAATCTTCCGGCCATGGGATGCATGAACCCTCGATCGCGACCTTGAACGCGATTGTCCGTCGTCTCGTCAAAGATGCGTGTGTCCCTTCATAGTACTATCTGCCGCAGATCACCAAAAATCGACACAACTACAAGCCTTCCAGTAGTTACTGGTGCTGTATCCCGTGTGGTATGATCCCGTTTAGGGTTTGGAACTACATCCAAACTCCAGTCAAGGCATGTGAATGCCCGTCATAAATTTTATGTCGCAGGCGTGTCAAGATCTAACAACGCAGACGGATGGCCACGATACCGCGCCGCCAGGTATCAATGCGATGTTTTTTCATCCGCTTTCCTACAAGAATGTCTCAGATGTCCTGATGAGGGCCTCCATTTGGACAAATTTTTGACCGTTGAGGAAGTCGCAATCATCCGGGGCAGAATGGTTGAGAACGATGCGTCCAAGCCGGACTGGGGTCTTGTACGCTCTATAAGGTTATTTATTCTCTAATTTTCAGCGTCTCCATGCGCGGTCATTGATTGGATGTTGAGCTATTGAAGACTCGGCTGTAATCTGTCTTAGTTCAGACGGCAGTATACACTGGAGACTGGATTTACCATCCATACCCCGATGTGAATGAGAATCGCAACAGGTACTCGTCCTTCCACGTCTGTCTTTTGCGGATATCCTTCACAGCCGCTTCCTGCTGGTCATGCGGAAGGAGCATACTACATGGTTGGATCCACCATGATCAATGAGGCTTTTTTTTTAGCTTAGTGGGGCTATTTCAGTAGGGGTGAGACGTATGATAAGTGCCATTTCAAGCGATCCCATGCAGTATCTCTATCATTCCTGGTGTGGGAGGTCCAAACATGGGACTAAATGCATTCTGCGTTGCCGGTCTCGGAAAACCGTTTTGGATCAAAACTTCCCTTGCGTCTGAACGTATGTATAAGGACTCGTGAAGCCGCCCAAATCAAGTCCGAATTTGCATTATGATAAAGAGGGTAGTGATACGCCGCACCAATCATCTATGTCTGATCGCGGATGCGGTGTGTAGCTTGCTTGCTCTTCCATGCGAGACCGTTTTAAAATGGTCGATAGATTGTGGTTCTTCTGACGGGATCAAATAACAACAACGATAACATTCCGAGTTCCAAACGGCTCTTTTTCTGATCCACAGCGTGGTAGTAACCTTGACGTCATTCTAGGATGCGGCACCGGTGTACCCATTGACGGCCGCAACCCATCTGCCCGAACCCCAGGGAGTCGGCCTTTGTCAGACCGTACTCGGCTCAGCCGGCCTCATCTGGGGGGCATCCTGGCCATGTTGGGCTCCGCCTTTGGCATCATTTGGATTTCCCGTTGCTTGGCTCATAGATTGGTGGATTCTGGTGGTGTTGAATAACCTGATAACTGGTGTATAATGTGGTCTGGTCCAGTGCCTCACAGCACCCCACCACAAGGCCTGGTGATTGGCTTTTGCTCCACCTGGTTGCTGCTATGACTTGGCCTAGGTCATTCCTAGCCTATACCCTGGTATTTGTCTGGGAACATGTGACATGTTTCACAGGGGCACCTGCCTGACAGTCTTGTAGTGTTAGACTTGACTAGGTTTGAACCTCCAACCTTGTGGATCTCTAGGTCAGTGTGAGAGAACTGCACACTGAGGGATGCAGGTGGTGCCTGCTGAGCCACTTAGCCCTTTAGCACCAGTCTGACTCTTAAGATAAACAAGTCCAGTACATGTATAATAAGAATACTGAAAGTCAAATATATTTCTACCATAATGTCTATTCAATGATGATTTCTCTGAAGATTCATTCTTGATTCCAAAAGCACCTCTCTTGGGTTGCTGCAATTTTCTAAAGGCTACTTTGAAAAAAAATATGTCATTGTCTGAAATTCACTGATTTGGTGCTTGAAAGTAATTTGAACAGCTTTTGTAGCTGTACTGGAATGCATATCAATGACTATGTTGTTTACTTGACTTAGTCTCTGTCAGGTTCCATTGACCATGGGGGTTCAGGTCTACTGGGTGGATCCTTACCAGGCAGACACAATGTCCTACATGTATAATTGAGGTTCTGGCAAGCTCCCAGTGTGAAGGAAGGTAAGTGCAGAGGGAGAGACAAGTACAAGGGGGTTTGATGCATGGCTGGATGGTGGTCACATAGCAGGACTGTCTGAAAGGGATTTGACTAGTCTGGAGGGCTACATGAGGCTCTGGGGTTGACTATGGGGGCAAAGTCAAGGCCAGAAGTGAGGGAAAAGAAAGAGAGAGACAAAACAAGGCAAGACAAGAGAAGAAAGAGTAGAGATTGAGATTAAGGAAATAAGACAGAGATTCCAAAGCAACAAAATAGAAAAGACATGAATGCAAGTAATATCAAGACTACTGTAACTGATATTACTCTATGACTCAAGTACTGCTTGGAGGGCTTTCTCCAGGGTTGAGTATAGGGCTTGGTGGAGCTGCATGGAGTGGGCAGTCTGTTGATTCTGATATGTCAGGCAGTTATGGTGATGCATTGATGTGGGGCATTGACAGGTGCATGGTAGAGTAGCACCAGAGCCATCCAGGTCACTGACAGGGCCTGCAAGAAAAGTCAGAAAGGTGACAGGGCCCATAGAGAGTATCTGAAAGGTGACAGGGCCCCCAGGAAAAGTCAAAGAGTGGGTGCTGGGGTCCATAGTAGTCATCAAAGATGGCAGGGCCTGAAAGGGCAGTTTTGGAGTTTGTCAGGAAAGTTTGGGGTTTTCTGGAATGAGTGCCAGGGGTCAATGGAGAATGGAAGAGTTGGACAGAAGGATTGGTATGTGTCAGGAGTTGCAGAGAGGGTTCAAGGGGAAGGGTAGTGTCAGGAGACTGCTCATTCTAGACCTCTTGATTATTTTATTTATTCCAGGCCTACCACTCATTGTAGGCCTCCCATCTTTGGTTCACAGGTACTTTCAACCAAGGGCTATCTTTTGGTCATAATCAGAGAGTTGGCTGCCCATGGAAAAGGCATGCTCTGAGTAGCAGGGGTAGCAGCAGCATGTATTACTACAATAGAAGGAGCAACAGCAGTTGATGGAGTAGAGAGGTGAGGAGGTCAAGGCTGCTGGGTAGAGAATTGCAGGGTAGACAGTGTGGGATCCTAAGAAGAAATTGGCAGAGCAACTACTATGCAGCATTGCCTAAGCACTGCTTCCATGGTATGCATACATGTTGTTTGGCAATATGCTTTCCAAAGACTATAAGGGCTTTACCAATCTGCTGGTTGGTGCCCCAAATAGTAACAAACCAGCGTTCATCATCTTCAGCTGGACCAACTGTGAAAGCAGCCAGCCAAGCACCAGATAGATCATGGGCTTGTTTAAGGCCCTGCCCCTGATGCCCAACAATGTGCACAACAAGAGAGTTGGGGAGTTCAAGAGTGCATTTGTAACAAGGGGTTGTACTGTCTGTAAGAAGAAGATCCCAAGCAAGGGGGATGGCCAGGGGAATGTTAGTGGTAGAGCACGCTACTCATTGGAGGATGTGAGAGGGGGGCATAGTAGAGGATTTGGTGGACTCAGTAGGCTTGGATCAGCCTGGAGAGGCAGAGCACTTGGCTACCAGAGTGTTACTATGCTGGGAAGCGATTTGGGTGATGGCAATAGAGTGCCCTTCCTCCAAAGCAGCTAGATGGCTTTCAATTACATGGAAGGCCAGTTGCATCTGATGTAGGACAGAGTATAAATTGGCATCCAGCTAAGGGGTCTGAGCAAGCCCCCTTCCACAAACCAGGGAAGTGCTAGAAGCAATGCTGGATAGACAAGCTGAAGGGACTGCTATAGGGGAGCGAGTCAAAGAGCTAGAGTGAAAGTCATAGTCATCAGACATAGTAGGAATAGGGTTGAGTGCTGTGGACTAGAGAGGCAGACAGCATAGGAGACCAAACAACCTGTAAGGGCATGCTCAACAATGTGGGATACTCCTATCCTACAAGGCCAAGTGCAGAGAGACAAGCAAGAGTCTAATGAGCGCTAATACAGATTAGAGTTGAGCAAGAGTCAAGGCAGAGGCCAAAGGGAGTTAGATGTCACTAAGAGAGCTTACATTCAGTTTGGTGGATAGACCTGGGAAATACTGCTATTGTTTGGTCTGAGGATATTCTATCCTGCAGACTGTCCTATATACTACATTGCTAGAAATGATGACTAACATAACTACTTCATCTGTCAGCAGTATGTATGGAAGCCAAGCTAACAATTAATCTATATGGAGTAAGGTTGGAGCATGTGATTCATAGAAGGTGACTAATGGGGACAGAAGGGTGTAGGGCATGACAGGTGGCATGTCAAATGAGCTAGAATGGTGGATCATCCTTGGACTAAGCCTGGAATAGAGTCAAACAATCATAGGAGGACCATTCCCTTACAGTTACAGAGTTTATCTGAGAGGTTGGTGTCTACTTCAAGGGTGCTTCTGATGTTTTTGAGAAGGTTGCTCTGTTGGTAACATTTGTGGAAGTTAAGAAAGTGGTCTGCCCACATCTCTAGAGTTCCAGAGAGGTCATGATGTCTGAGGGTGATGAGGAGGATGCAAGTGTGTTTGGTGAATTTGGCAGAGAGATGTGGAGGAGAACTTTGGTGTGTTGCTGAGTGTAGGCCTTCATCTGTTGTTGTCTAGAGGAGGGTGGGGCTTGGGTCAAGAGCATGGTGGAGAGTCAATTTTGGGGTAGGAAGTAATTTTTGAGTTGCTCTGTAGGGGTGGAAATTGCAGTGGAGACTGGATAGGAGTAATAGGCTTTGGGAGGGTAGAACAGAAAATTAGCCAGGGGTGAAGGAAGCCATATGGTTTTCAGGGTTTTTTATGGGCCTCTGGGTAATACAGGGAGATAGGCTCCTTTGGCAGAGTAGGGTGTGGAGTGCCTCCAGCTGGAAGGTATTTTCTGACTAATGGAAGGGCATAAAAGACTTGGGTTTGATCCAGAGCCCAGTATGCTGGAGTAATGATTGGCAGGTTAGGCCAGGTAAAATAGGGTGTAGTACATAATGTTAGCTGGGTGACCTGGAGGCAGGTAAGCAGAATTATACATAGACATTAGAAATGGGTTAAGAAGGAGTCTTGATATTGTATCAGGTTCTGCTAACCACAAGGGCTCAGGTCTACTGTGCAAGTCCTTACTAGGTGGATACAATATCCTACATGTATAATTCAGATTCTGGCAAGCTCCCAGTGCAAAAAATGGTTAGTGCAGAGCTGAGGGAGTGGTCTGAGCAAGTCCAGAGGTCTTCAGAGGAGTGGGAGTTATTGACTTGTGGGGCTGGATGGCAGTCATGTGATGGGACTGTTCAAAAGAGATTTGACTAATCTAAGAAGCTACATGAGGCTCCAGTGTTGACTATGGGGGCAAAGTCAAGGCCAGAAGTGAGGGAAAGGAAAGAGATAGACAAAATTATCATGTGCAGCAGTGATCATGGAATGGTCTATGTGGTAGACATCGCAACTCACAAAATAAGACAACACAACACAAGAAAGAGTAGAGATTGAGATTAAGGAAATAAGACAGAGATTTCAGAGCAACAAGATGGAAAAAAAACAAAAGCAGGTAATATCAAGACTACTGTAACTGATATTACTCTACAACTTAAGTACTGCTTAGGGAGCCTTCCTCCAGAAACCTCCAAAGTTGAGTATGGTGCTTGGTAGGGCTGCACAGAGCAGGCAGTTTGTTGGTTCTGATACATCAGGCAGTCATGATAATGCATTGATATGGAGTGTTGACAGGCATGTGGTAGAGTAGTGCCCAAACCATCTGGGTCACTGACAAGGCCCATGGAGAAAGTTGGGAAGGCAACAAAGCCTATAGGGAGTACCCAAAAGGTGATGGGGCTATAAGGGCAACCTCTAGAGGCTGTGGCTAAGTCATACAACTAGCAGAGGGAGATCCAAAGTCTATTCAGTACTGTACAAGAGTCTATGGTCATAACTACTCACCTGGCAGAGGGAGATC
>JABFYK010058214.1:0-65910 GCA_018849495.1 Termitomyces sp. T123_Mx157 | reverse complement strand
CTTGTGACCAAAAGATGGGAGGCCTACAATGAGTGGGAGGCCCGGAATAAAGGAAACAAATGAACAGTCCCCTGACAGCAGCCCCCTCTTAGTCATCATACTAGCCAATGTAGTATATAGGAAGGACTTGAGGATAGGATATCTCCAGTCCTGACAATAGCACCACTTCTGGGTCTACTCACTAGTGGGAATGTATGCTTGGTTAGTGCAGCCCCTTGCCTTCTGCCTTTCCCTCTGCTTTTGTCTCTTGCTGGATGCATGTCCTTTGCACACCATCCTTTGTGCTGGCTTGCTTGCTGCTCACCCCTTGGTCTGATGCTCAGGTTGTGAGTGGCAGTGTTAACTTGGGTTATCCATGGCCAACATTCCCTTACAGCTACAACAATGCATGCATCAAAGAAGAAGATGAGTGGAAGGCAGCACTCAACCAATCATGGGCTCTTTGAGCCTCTGGCAATGTTCTTTGGTATTACTAACAGCCCAGCCACTTTCCAGACAATCATGAATGACATCTTCCAAGATCTGATTGCAGAAGGTGTTGTTTGTATGTATCTTGATGATATTCTCATCTACACCAAGACCTTGGAGGAACACCATCAGATCACATGCATTGTCTTGGAATGCCTCCACCAGCACTAGCTCTATCTTAGGCCTGAGATGTGCAAGTTTGAGCAGACTAAGGTCAAGTACCTAGGTTTGATCATCTCACATGGAACAGCTGAGATGGATCCTTCTAAAGTAGCAAGTGTAGTGGAGTGGCTGGAGCCAAAGAACAAGAAGGAAGTCCAGGCCATCTTAGGTTTTGTTAACTTCTACCAGAGGTTCATCTAGGATTTCTCTCACCATGCTTGTCCCCTCTTTGACCTCACTGTCAAGGACACAGCAAACACATGTTGGCCCATCACAATGACAATGTCCCCATTGTTAGCACTTACATTGTTCATTGTCCAACATTGTCTAGACAAATGTATATATAGGACACTTAGTTTGCAACACTCTCAATCAATTGTACTCGACTGAGGGTGAGTAGTCAATCACACATTGCGCATACATCTAACTCACATCATACCTTAGAATACGGACTTATTCCTATCAATAGGTATGACAATTATAGTCAATTGTACTCGACTGAGGAATACGGACTTATTCCTATCTATGAGTATGACACTTATAGTCAATTGTACTCGACTGAGGAATACAAACTTATTCCTATCTATAGATTGTTCCTTAGCTGGGATTCTAATGAATGTGGATTAGTCCAAGATCAAGCTGTAGCCTTCCAGTAGATGTGGTTTCCATTGGTTGAAATTGGACACCCCTGGAGATCCACATAATCACTGTAACTCGGACCAAGATGGGACGTATCGTATTGCATCAAGATTTCTGCGGATGCCATCACTGACTGCAAACAAGCAAGACAGGTAGTTGGTACAATGCTTGATATACTTAAATGAAGGGGAAAAACACACCAGTCCAATGAATGCTACTTGATTCTCTTTTTTGGGAGTATATTCAAGGTCGGCATAGAATGACCTGGTACCTTGAACAGCTGAAATGAAGTATTCCCCATGGTGTTTTTTTTCCTCCTTTGTCAGCTTATACGGTTTATCTAGAGTACACTTAGGGTTAATCTTCAAAAGTTTGCCGTTATTTCCTAATTGGATCTCCAAGGTAGGCCATTGTGCGTGGTTCTCTTCAGATAAAACTTGATCGGATGGGATCAACCAGTATCCAAGTTCCGGCCTGCCTTCCCCAGGGACCAGCGAGCAGAGCTCTCCGTCTCTCGAGAGGAATTTGGCGCCAGGTATGCCAGCATAGAAGGCCTCCAAAGCTTCTTCATTCCACAAATAAGTCGTGGTGGTACCTAGAAATGAAAAATGTTTTCGCAAAACATGAGCATGTTCGACTCATCCACTGGAATTTGAAATGGTACCATACCTGTATCAAACACAGCCTCTTGTTCAGATGATTCACAGTCAAAGTCCTTCCCATTTACTCTAATCCGCGGTATGATAACTGTCCATGGTTTAATGCCTGGCACGGTATCCAAAACATTCCAGGTCTCGTCGGGTATAAATCCAAACGTCATTGTACCAAGCTTTGCCGCTGGTTCGTCTTTCCTTTCCGAGTATGACTTCCACACACCGTAAGGTAGCCCGTCAGGGTTGAACGCATACCTAATCGATGGGAATCTCTGAAACATTGTGATCATTAGATTAGAAACCAAGCCAAAATGAATTCTAGGCCCATGACTCACAATGACATTGTCTCTTAGCATCTGCTCAAGCAACGTCTGCGAGTTAATCTGTAAAGATGACGAACATTCAAAATATATGAGAAGCGACATACCGGGATAGTGTCATGTGTCTGTTGACTGCGCAAATTGTCAGGCAGGGATGTCATGAGGGACATGTGAATGAACTGACTATGGGCCGAGAGCTAGTAGGCCATCATAAAGGATGTGAGCCTGAGAACCCCGTTCTTTGATATCTTGCTGACGATTGAAGTTATTCTCTGTAACCGCCCCAAAGGTCAGTTTGACTTTGACGTCCTTGGGAAGTTGGAGAGTGTGATCGTCAAGTCGAAACAAAATGTAATCGCAATGCAAGATATACTTGACATAATCTGCGCTAACATATTTCGCTTTTCCTCGTTTATGCAAGGACACACCCCTCGCTGGGTCTCGAGGATCACGGGTGACAGCTATGTAGATACGTGCGGGTTCCGAATGCAAACTTTTCCTTGCTTTATAACCAATAGGATGATGCTCTGAGTCGGATGGACAATGGTTAGACCAGAGCCACCTGTATCGATTAATAAGTAAGAAAAGTCAGTGTTATCGATAGAGTACTCACGTTTTGTAAGATCCTGTTCCAAACGGATCACGGTCAGCGATCCGAAACCACCATCATAGTTCAGTTTCAATTCGATTATTTACTCACCTGTGTCGATCAAGAACCTGAATGGTTTGGCTCCTTCAGGACATGATTCAAAATTCTGTCCCGTCTCGGCCTCAGGTGGATATCATCAAGACAGACTCAGGCACATACGAACGGTACAATGCACTCAACGCTCCGTCCTGTCGTAATTCCACTTTATTGTCAGTGTGTCATGCCTCTGAAGTAGCATCATCCACATACGCTTCAGTAAGTGATCCATCAGATCAAGTTGGGTACGAAGAGTGCGTTCCAGACCTTCCTCAGGAGCACCTATGTCTTCACCTTGAAGTTCACTTTCAACATGAGTTATGAGTCGACCCGGGCGAGAAAGTCGGGCAAAGGACCGCTTCTTGGCCTGAGTGTCACTTCGGAAACGGCTATCACGGACAATCTCTGCCTTGGCGCCTTGGATATCTTGCGAGGCATGCCCTTGGATATCATCTCCAGTTTTCACTGTAAGGGATCCATCCTACAAGATAAAAAAGGCCTTGAGTGGAGAAACCATAACAAGACAATGGATGAAGTGAAGCTGCTTACGCCGTGATTGGTGTGGCCATTGTCATAATCAAAGCTAGTCCTGTAATGGGCTTCTACCTCAAATACGACGAGCGGAACATTGCCATCCATTTTATAAGTCGGAGACATGCTAAAGAAGATATCGATGTGAGGATGGGTTTGATGTTTGATATTGGGCTATAGGTTCGGCTGCCCATAGCATTCAGCTTTTAAGGATGTAGCTTTGTCTTATCTAGCCAGAATAAGTATCTGACTAGAATCGTCCCTGAAGGAAGAAAAATCAAGGCAATAAAAAATACGCCAAATGAGATGGCATGTTCACCAGTTGACCAACAATTCCAGGGTTGAAAAACGCGAGATAAACGTTGTCATAAGGTCTAATTCACATGCACGGGTACAAGCACCCTGAAGCTTGTACACGTTGTGGTTGATTCGAATGTCTTCTTCTTTGAGCGCCCATAGAGAAACCAGGGCCTCGGTACGAAATCTTCAAACTCGTAGACCCTTATGACTGTTACCCAGTTAGCTCCCAATGAATCAAAAAAAACTATACTGGCCAACAGACCCGCATATCTACACGAACGCACTAATACCGGAGATTGTGATTTGTGTCTCCAAGTTTAACACCATGGGGTAACATTATGAAGGTGTACGCTCACAGTAACCAATAGGCCATTTCCACAAGATTGAATCCCGCGAGTTGCATGAGTGTATAATCTACAAAGGAAATGATTGAATTTTAACGCCTTTTACTCATATCTGCCTATGTCTTTCGCTCGGGCGGAGAAAACGATGCTTCTTTCGATCGGCTGATGAATACGATTGGCTGTAAGTGTGGATCCACAATCAAAAGATTCAAAGTGTGGTTCACTGACCACGGCCGCGGATTGAGCGATTGGTCGCCTATACGTTTCAAGCAGCGTGGGTTCTGATGGAATTGATTGGCCTTGCCAATCACAGTAGATTATAGCATATAAAGTATCAGGAAGTACTTATTCGGCGCCTGAGTAAATAATGAACATCTCTATCAGATCAAGTAGTGCTACTTACGACCGGAAATCCACGAAGAAACACGCTCACGCAGTGAGGTGTTTTTTGCGCATGAGCGCTCAGCGTCAATGTCAACGTTGAACTTGAAGGCGTAAGACCTGTGGCGGGCCGGGGGTGAAAACATATGGTTTGACAAACAAAGTTTACAGAGGAAATAGAATCGCAAGCTACACTAAGTTTCACATAAGCGTCGGTCATTGGGGACCGACCTACCGGTAGTATACAGAAGCACTCAATGATATAGAACCTCTTATCTGTGCCCTGCACGAGATCCAAACGTGCGAATTGTTGCGGATCCAAGGCGCGGAGACTCGTCGAGGGCTTTGTCAGGTCGTTATACTTCTTGCCCTCGACGTAACCAGCCTTTTATTACTGTCCATGCCCCTCCTTTCGTTGGCGGATGAACTCCTGCGCCTCATTTCTGACACTCTTCGGTTTTCACTTGACTCGCTTGAGCCCCAAGACAGGCCTGATAGCAAGCACTTGAAATGTCTATCCGCTACATGCTCTCGAATGAGGGCCCTTACTCTTCCTATTCTTTTTCAGACTGCATCAAATCGAGAGGTCTGGACTGGGGGTTATGACGTGTCAGCATTGTGGCCACATATCCAGTGAGTCATTCACAATTTCTCCGTCAGTGTTCACATGTTAAGTTATTTCAATGGAGGAACCTCTATCTATATGACTGGCCTCGAATCGCGCCGCTCGAAACATTCTCAACGGTCTTCCCCTACTTGGTCAAACTACGTCGCCTCTGTCTAGTAGGGCTCGCTGCACCCCCCAAATCGTTGATCCTTTCCATATACTCTCTTCCACAAACTCTAGAATGTTTGGAGTTTTTGGAAACCAGGCTTGATGACTGGTCGTTATCGGGATCTTTCTCGCAATTAACCCCAGTCTCATCACTTATCATGACTGCGGGCTTCGGACACGAAGGAAAGAATCCTTATGCACCAGATGATAATTATGATTATGTGGAATATCAGCAACTGGAGAAGAACGTATATGAAATTCTGAGGCATCTTGCCCCAACCCTGGTCCATTTGCAAATAGCAGGCGACTTCGTTAGATTTGAAACGCTGGCATCAATAAAGTGGCCTTGCCTTCGCACACTCAAACTGGGCAACCACCTACTCAGTGGGGACATTGTTCCACTTCCTGTAGTTGTTTCCCAAATGCCACACCTGTGTTCACTAGCATTGAATTTCAGAGCGGACAGTAAAGGGTACACACCTGTTGCTTTCTGCTTCAGTGCTGGTGGAGCCACCCTTTGCGCTGTCCTGCCAAATTTGGAGGACTTGTCAATATCAAATTGCCATCCAAATGACGGCGTCATTGCACAACTACCTCAGGGGCTCAGGTCGCTTCGAGTTTGTGCTCTTCGAGATCATCCAGATTTCCTGGATCAGTACCATTCCATTCCCCTCAACGAATTCCAGGCTCGTCGCTGGATCGAAGCAGCATCAAAACTCGCATGTCTCGTTGAATTAGCTTTAACTCTCGAAAAGCCTCAATCTCAAGAACTCCTCCAATTGATTGCTAATGCATGTCCTCTGCTCCAAAAACTGGAACTTGAACAGGACAGATTTGATAATAATAACAATGATGAAAATCCGGTGCAATACGAGGTAGATAACCATCCACACATATTCGGCTCCTCCTAATTCTCACGTAACTCGACAGAGTTTTGTTAAGCCACTTCAAAGCCTGATAAACCTTCAGCACCTGCGTCTTACTATCGAAGTTGGACCACATAACCGCCGCGGATGGCGTGGTCCACGACCTGCAGGCAACGAACACCGCTTTCCCGTTGTGTGCCGTTTCTTTGCTGAGAGACTTCTTTGTTTGAAGACTATTGGATTGCTTTACCATAACGCGATTGGACGGCCCGGACGTTCTCTCCGCCTTGGGATTCGTGACCGGTCCAGTGTATGGTACACCGCCACCATCTATCGGAATATAGAAGGGAAGGTCCCTTCTGTAGTTTTTTGGAAATTTGCTTAAGCACATTTCGTATATTGTACATTCGTTCTGAGAAGCTTTGCACTGCTTGAAACTAACTCAGTTGCTCATGCGCAGACGGACCATGCTGGTGATCCCACCCGAATGTATGAATATCACAGAATATCGGCGGCAGTTCTGAGGCAATCACACTCGTTTTTTGAAATCCCCATACCTGAATTCGATTTTATCGTGTTTGATGTGACAGATTTCTCAATTGAAACGGCTCTTCGGTCCAGAGACGCCTGTAGCATTAGGGGGCTGCTCAATTCTAAATGGATCTCCATCGGCCAAAAGCACGGACGCCGTGCTTTTGACAGATCATCAGAGGGTCGACGAGTCAGTGTGATCAACTGATTATCGATAATCTTTTACAGAATCATAATTCATTCACTCGAGATCCGATTTTGTGCAGAGTTGCCCCCCACCTCGGCAAGCTTCTAAGTACAAGGCCTACCAGGTACATCGGGTCAGGCGGTATGTCTTGATGCTTATGTGCCATCTGGCATTCAGGGCATGGATACTGAAGTCGTTGTCGAGAAGGAACTCAACGATTTCTGAGTTATTAACCTTTGTTCAACTTTGAGTCTTGCTTTGTATGCAAATGAAAACTTCACTAGTAACAAATAAGTACCAAAAAATATCGAGAATCGCCGCTGCGGTCAGACACTGTCGACTGCATGGGTAGGGCGTGTATCGTATTGCCTCTCTCGTTTAACAAAAGGGGAAATGCTAGTGAAGGTATGCCTGTAAGGGAGTGATCTTAAAAACTTGAAGAACAAATTTTCTACCATCTCCATTGGAGTTCTTCACTGCCTCGTTTTGTAATTCTTCCAATCAGATGTCTTCCCAGTCGGTCTCTAGCTGTTTTTTTCACGTTGCGCCAGTCATCGAAGTTGGAGTCGATGCGTACTACAAGACCTATCGCGGTAGGCATCCTGACGCTACCAAGTATCGCGTAAGCCTCCATCTAGCCCGCGTGATACAAATCTTCACCTACCAACATTTCACAGGATGAAATCGTTGCTATGAAATCCTTGATCGCCACGAGGGCTCTACAAGGATTGCTGATGGGACATTCCGAGTCTTCCTCGTTTCAGAACGCTCCAGACAGCGCTGGATTGGACAGCAGTAAAAGAGGACCAAAACTTCCGACGCAGGATGAAACGGAGAGTCAGAAAACTCATTCTATGACAAGACAGACTGCAACCAAACATAACAATAGTGCACCATCTACATCTTTCATCCGAGGAGGGAGCAGATTGAAGTCGCATGCGGAGACCAGTGTACAGCAAGAAGACAAGGGTTTTCCTGCTACAGGATATGTACGTGTCCTCCGAGAACAACTAGATGCCGACAGGCTTCACAAGATGGGTAGATAGTCGCGTAAATTTTGTTTGACATCACTGATTGAGATGTTTTTTTGGGTGCAGGTCAGCAAGTTGAATGCATCATACCACTTGTGAGTATCATCGCACTTCTCGTACCGATCCGCACTCAGATTCTCATTCTCAGAGATTTAAATCTTGCCTTCAAGGAGCACTACCTTTCAGGTTCCTCATTGATACAGGTATGCAGCACTGCAGTATTCTTGGTGATGGCAGGTTTCCGTTGACCACAGTAATATCAACGCTAGGGTCACTGAAGACGTAAAGATATTCTTCCCGTGTTAACGCTTCACTGATAGCCTGTAGATGGCTCTGGTCCAACTTATGCCCAAGGGACTCGCATTATAGACCGATAGGCAATTTGACTGATCCATCGAATCCGGAACCTGCACGCATCTATATAGCGAAAGATGAAGGTCCTCGGCTCCCTGGCAGGGGAGAAACCCTGGACCAGGAAGGCAAAGTAACTTACTTGGACGAAACATTTGTCAAGTATATTTTACACTCTGATCGCCTTGTTTTTCATCTTGACACACCGGAACGCGAAGAGGTCGAAGTTCCATTCACATTTGGTGCCGCTACCGAAAACAATTTCAATACAAAAGAATCTATCACGAGCATTAATGACTATATCTGGTATGATGGTGTAATGGCCCTTGGTCAATTGTGAGCCCGAAAATCATGTTACATTTTGAGCTTACACAAGTGTTAGCACAGTGTCCAACAGCCAGGATATATGGTAGTATGTCTCTCCGCTCGAAATTATTCGTGTTTGTGGTTAGTAACTCTACGATATCTCCAACAGACTTTACCAGAGCAAATGATGAAGGACAACGTCATTGTGCGTCTTGGGACTTCCTTTTTTGACTTAATCGCACACCCACATTCTATCTTGATCTTATTAGAGGTTCCCGGCGATTCGTTATGATTTTAGACCTGACGGCCTACCCTTTGGCTTGTGGAAGTCACAGCAGTGGACGAGCCAACCTGCGGCTCGGCTCGGTTCAATCACATTTGGATACGTACCGACACTAGCAGAAGAAGGTTGGAACCATGTGAAAGTAGAACCTCTCCCGGGTACTGCTGTCAACTTTAAGCCCTGGGCTGTGGTTCAACCGCAGGTCAGGGTTGGTGGGGTTTCTTTCACCTCCGGCCATGACTCCCATACATCGTTGACGTTGCTTGACACCGGTATCTGGTTTTCAACTCTTCAGATGTCATGATTTTTCATCTATCATATCAGGAACTCCTTCTATATATCTTTGGAATACCGCAGCCGTGGATGCTTTCCACAAAGCCATCCCTGGTGTTATGTTTGAAGGACTCGATCATCTACTTTACGAACCCAATGATTTAAATAGACCAAAGAGTGGTGAATGGTTAATTCCGCGGGATGTGGCTCTGTCCGACGAGGCACACAAGGAGTGGCCCTGTGTGGAAATTCAACTTGGAGAAGAAGAGCAATATTTAAAGATTGATCCTAAGTGTCTTTTGGAGCAACCTTATCCCCTTCATACAACCAATCCCTCTTACTTTTATTCAGCTCTCAAGAGCATGTCCATTTTTCAGAATGATGGACTCTATTTCTCAATTATCGGACTTGTATGTCTGCTTTTCTGCGAAATTAATATTGAACCTACCACCTTTTTACAGTCAGCAATCGCATCCGCCGAGTTTATAATGCAGTACGATGATTCACACCGGAAGACCTTATTATCGAACAAAACCAGCCTTTATCTGGATCTTCAAGGCAATCCAGTGTCGACTGAGGGGAATCATATTTACTGGAGGGAACATACCAATCATTGAGAACTTGTGTAGGGGTGTGCGTAGTTTATATCCGGACGAGGTCAAGGATATTATCTCATTGTCTTGAAGTTTCAGTGTGTTGTCGTTGGGAAACAATGAGTGCTTTAGAATGCCATCCAGCTATTTCGCCCAGATCCGAGCCTAGTGTACCGGACCTGACATAAATCGACCACTGCAATTTGTACTATTTGTGTGAACTATTTGTCAACGCTGGTTTCCCATTTTAACTATGATAGCCAAGCCACAAACCAAATAGCCTGTGCCGATGATGCTGTTGTAAGTGCCGTCGAACATCAAGTCTGACAAGTACCACTCATACTGGAATCTCCCTCAATTGTGATTGTGTGTGATTGACATTACAATTGGAACAGATCATTTCACCAGTACCTATCTGGAGCAAAGACTCTGACGACATTCTAATGATCCACAAATGTCAATGTGCATATTGCACACTCGTAAGGTCTACAGCACTGAGTCTAAGCCATAAAGTTTGACTTTATCCATTGAGTGTGTGCTGGGTAGCAGTGGCATAGAGTTTAAGACATGTACAAATGCGTCTCTGAGATACCAGACGGTGTTCAAGAGGTGTGACAGGTGTAACGAGGACTGATGTCGTTTTTCCGACAGCGGATCAAAATGACGGCAGTCTCGGCTCATAACCCATGAATCGGACACAAAACGACTGTGTCACCCCATCCTCAGCTTTGTTGAATATACCCTACTCGCTCAGGTTCATGAGCTGTCACAAGGTCCTTATGATTTGAAGCAATGAATACAATGGCATCATGTCTATGTCATGACAACATCCAGACAGTTTGTTTTGACAGTTGCAATCTCTCGACAACAATCACTTCTCGCTTGAAAGGGTCAGATATCACGAGTGCCAAGAGTACAAATGTCCAAAGTGTGCCCATCTCTTGGCCCATCTTGTCTTGTCTCGTTCTGTCAACGCAATGGGTATTTCCAGCTTCTGCTTTCCATGCTCTCCATCTTCAGTAGCCAAAAACATCACTGATGATCTTGCTCAGGTATGTTCCTTCTTCAATTGTAATTGACACAGTCATGTGTATTTCCCCTCTGTGGTTCAGGAGGCTAATGATGCCAACATCACCAAATTCACTCCTCCTACTGGTCAAGAGTATGCCGGCCAAGCTGCTAGGGAATTTATCTGTGTACTTGATGCCGTAGCTCAAGCAGTACCTGTCCCTGCTTTTGGCGCAGCTGTAAAGGTTGCTGCAAATATCATCAGGGCGTGTGATGTAAGTGTGTATGAGCCGGCATATTAGCATGTTCTTTCTCATTTTGTTTGAAATAGGAAAGCCAAGCAACTCTTGAACGTGCCGAGGATCTGAAGGTCCGCATCAAAACATTGGTTGCTGTCTTTGTCAATGAACTCAAGGGCAAGACAAAAGAAGAAATTTCTGTCAAGCTGGTCCAGGACATTAACACCTTAAACAAGTCTGCAGTTTCCTAATTTTTCTCTTCTCTGAATTGATGGAGTTGACTTTAGGGATATGGAATACATCAAGATGATACTCGACAAAATTGCATCTCAGCATTTCCTTCTTCTAATCTTCTTCCGGAGTCTCAATGATAGCAGGGTTAGTAAATGTGTTACAAAAGTCAATAACTCCCTTGAAAGCTTTAATGTAAGTGCTTCTGGATGCGAATCTTACAAGGATGACTTGATGGTCCTTCCAGTTGTCCCGCACTATCAACCACACAACAATGCTGACTCAACTCGAACAACAAATCATGATATTTTACACTCAGAATCAAGAGTCTCTCAAAATCATACAAATTACAATGAATAATGTAAAGGCTATGCTCAATGAGCATCTGCCAGTAAGTACTGCACTAGTCCCACTATCTCGGGCTCCAATCCCCACCAACTCGGCCATCTTTCATGGTCGTGATTCTCTTGTAATGGAACTTGTTGGTGTTATCACTGGACTATCACAGAAACATATCTGTCTTTTTGGACCTGGTGGTATGGGCAAAACTTCAACTGCCCTGGCTGTGATGGGCCACCCAGATGTAAAAGCCAAATATGAAGCCCATCTCTGTATCTGGGTGCCATGCATAAGAGCTACATCTGTATCACTTTTTCTTGAAACTCTGAAGTCATCCTTGGCTATTCCTAAGGAGACAGGAGATGCTCGAGGTGCAGTCATCACAGCTCTTCAGGCTTCACCACCCATTATCATCTTGCTTGACAACTTTGAAACCCCATGGGATGCTGATGGAGCAAGGTCAGATGTAGAACAAATACTACGTGACATTCATACAATAAAAAATGTGACTCTATTCATCACAACAAGGTCCTTCCCACCTCCTTGTGATGATCTTCCATGGTATCCTAAAGATCTTCATGGTGTAGATGAGAATGCAGCTCAAGAGATCTACATAGCTCACCATCCTGATGGCTGCAATGATCCTGATCTCTCTCACCTGTTGCAGCTGATAGATTACATGCCATTGGCTGTCACATTGATGGCAAAAGTAGCAAAAGTGATCCATCTCTCTGCAGCAGAGCTTGTGAATAAGTATAACACTTCAGGCACATCTATGTTGGGCCAAGGATTAGATGCTAAGACTAGCATGGATGTCTCAATTGGCCTATCAGTCTATAGCTCACCCATGAAAGCACACCCTGAAGCATTCAAGCTTTTATATATCCTCTCAATGCTTCCAACTGGAACATCACTCCACATGCTCTCTAAGTGGTGGGCATGTAGTTTGTCTCAATTGGTGGGAGCACTCAATGTACTTAAAGGTATCTCCCTCATTGAGGAAAGGCATTCAACATACTTTGTCCTTCCTGTCATACAGCGGTATATCCTTGATCCTTCTCGATTTGACCCTGAGATCTGCACTTCAATGATTGCCTCTGCTTGTGCATTTTTGAAGCATCATGAATCAAGTCTTGGTGACCCATTATATAGAGAACACATTATTGCATTGTCTCAGGAAGAGGGAAATCTTGAAGCTGTTCTTCTTAAGCACACTACTCCTGATCCTCATGTCATTCAAAATGGGCTTCTCTTACTTGCACGCTATCAGCTACACAACAAGCCTCGAGTTGATGTTATTGAGCACGCACTGAAACTTGTGCAAACTCTGGATGATACAGTCCTTCGAGGTGATATTCTATGCTGCTATGGCAATATTTCAATGAATTTGAGCTTTGCCAATATCAGTGTTGAAAAGTGTCTGCAATGTTACAAAGAAGCCCTTGACCTCTTTCTCTCTGTGCCTGATAGAAAGAGGGCCGCAGAGACCTACCTTGCAATCAATGATGCCCTAATATTTCATCCTGATGTAGATGTTGACGCTAGGTTACAGGCCATCAAAGAAGCAAAAATAAACTTTGAATCTGTTAATGACGAGGCGGGTATTGGACGCTGTGAATTGGCTCTTGGGGATCTGGGCTGGCAATATAGTACGACAGATGAAACATATGCTTTGGCTCTTGGTGCACTGGAACTAGCAGAAGTCATTTTTGCAAAGGTCAAAGATCTATCCTGGCATGCACTATCCACAAGACGTCTTGCTTGGTTCCACTACTGGACATGTCGGTATGACCTGGCCTACTCATGTGCGGCATCATCATTGGAAGAATGTGAAGATATTAGTCATTATATGGGGGGGTTGTCAGCATTATGTGCCCTTGGTCAGATAGCATCTGCACAAGGTGACTATGAAGGCTCCCTTCAGCATTTCCTACAGAATCTCAAGGGGAATAAGTCTCTTGGACTTTCACCTTCAGCTGATGCTTTGGAGGGAATGGGAGTTGCATGGGCAAGATTGGGAAAAACAATGGATGCCCATAAAGCTTTTGAGGAGGCATTGGAACTGAGTCTGTCTGAGGAGCCAACAAGGAACTGTCAGTATGATGTCCTTCGCATTCAGTTCCTCCTTAAGCATCTAGAGAATCCAGAGCTCTGTCCCAGTGCTGATGAACTTAAAGCATTGCAGAGATGGTATCCCCAAGATCATCTCGACAGAATCTTAACTCCTCTGTGATAATATTGCACTGGGGTTTATGTTGGGATTGCCAAGAAAGATATGACCCCCGAATTGTGCAATGTCTTGAGCCAACAGAGTGCACCGTTGTAATAATTTTTCCTTCTTGGTCTGAATCTTCTTAAAGAGTCTTGCTGAGTATGATGCACTTTAATCTTCAACTATTTCAGTTTCACACATACAAGTATGTATAATTGTAGTACATACCTCTTTCTTTGTTTTATAGTTGTGTGAATGAGATTATTGTATGCAAGAAATCTCTTTGCAAATGAATGAGAATTGAACCTGGTTGACATTTAACTGCTTTCTCAAGTGCACAATTAGAAAAAAGGGGTGTCGTGTCAAAAACACTGACATTCTCCGAGACCAACACCTGTCACAAGACCAACCACAAACATTCAAGTTGCATGCCAAAGCACATCGACATAATTTTAGCTGCTCATGGTTGGATATGTCTACTATACTCGTATCTTCTTACTCTGCATTACTCCATCATCTATCATTACACTGGAAGTGGTCGTCGTGTGTAACATTTGATTAGGGTTCAGACAGCAGCCAGGTCAAACGAGAGCACATCACCCTATCTAGCATCATACAAACATTCCGTTCAACTACACCTTCGACGACTCATAAGAGAGCTGTTTAACTCCCCTACGAGCTCATCTTGTCAATGTTTCCCTACAACCACGACTTGTATAACTTCTTCGAAATCATAAACAAATTGAGGAACTGGGGATTATCGTCATGGTTGTAAGGATGATCAGACCGCGGCCAAGTAATTCATCGACCAAGCATAGCCATTTTGCTGCCATCGTTGAAAGATCTTTTCATCGTTTATGGCCTTTTTAAACGCCGCTAAAAAAAACGAAGATTTTCTGTATAGAAGTTCCCCCCTGCTTCCTTATTTTGATTGCCAAACTTGTAGAGACCCATCTGTTTCATCGGAAGACCCAAGATCAAGGAAGCACTGTGCGAGGGGTGCAAAATATGGAGACATTCTGTCCAGGAGCAGGCTGAAGCCAACAAGAAGGCCGAGTCTACGAAGGCCGAGTTTCTTGAGTCGTGAAGTACTGGAAGAATCTTTGACCTTGTCAGGCATGAACATGTCATTGGTACTGAGGGTACTTACAGTATGATGGAGAATGGTCTAGTTCCCATCCTGGCCAATTCATCAACTCGTCAAAATGTTTCTAATAAACTATACTGCTCATAACGAGCACACAGAAGAGAGATTCCAAGTCGTCAGAAATTGTGTGGCGATGGTCGGACAACAGAAGACGTCTGATTGATACATATGGAACTCTAACGACGAATTACCAATCACACGTATTTCTTTTTTTTTGAAAACTTTTTTTTTGAAAAAAGGATCACGTACAAGACGCAGGTTAAGGATGGTCGAGCCATGATCGTAGTCACTGAGAAGGGCGTTTCGACATCGCCGTTGACGAATTTGAGCAGCATCAGTGTCTAGTCGAGGCAATTCTGGGCCAAATTTTCTCTCATCACGATCTTCTGCTTCTTCTCAGAGGACACTGGAACAAGTGACTGAGCCGTGTACCAGTCCTTTCTTGTAGAGGGAAATTAGGACTGCTATAAACGTTGATCATTGAACCAACAGGAGATTCTCGGGAACAGCATACCATCTGTGACATTTTTACAGGCACTCATGACCTCGTACAAAGTACAAAAACGATGGAGGGTAACCACGGGCGGCATGACAATAATACAGATCTCTGCTTGCTGATGACCCTCGCGATAGACTGTCGATTTAATACTCTCAATTTCTGGTTCGCTATCGATTTCTGGATCAAGATCCATGGGCGGTCCTGATGAGTTTTCATAAGCTTACAGCGGCTAGAGTACAGAGATCGCCATCGTCCTCATGCGATTAGCTTACCCGACGGCATGTCATTGTGTTCAAGAATAACTCGCTCGATTCTACATGGGATCGTCCAACTATACCTCACGATGTATTGCACTCTTGCGTGATCCCTTGAGGGAAAAATCAAAGGCATGTCTCGACAATGGATGTCAAGGAGGGACTTCTGCGCCAAAGCGATTCAAAACACGTATGCATCTACGGGTTGTTTGTCAATTAGATTTACCTCGATTTTGAGGTAAGTGGAAAATCGAGGTAGACCTAATTGACAAACAAGTCGAAACAAATATATTCAAGTTCAAGTGTGTCCGTCCATCGACGACTCATAGAACACCAACTTGTTGGCTCAGCAGCCATAGATGAGTATCGCCCGGGACTGTTCTCAAGTTTGTCGATTCACTGCCAGTCAGATGTGCAAGACAAATTGAACGCAGACGTTTTAACAACGTAGTAGTATCATATATTTTCGACTGTGGTCAGTACCACCTAATGCATCCAAAAGTGTCGAACGCACTGCGTAGGAACAGGTTCGGAACACGGCATATGAGGAAGAAGCATGTTAGAGCAGATTTGATGGCTCAGCAACTCGGATGACAATCAAAGCATATTTGATTAAAGAAAAATAAGACAAGATCGGATATCGTTACCCTATACTTATATCTAGAAGAGATTAGAGAAGATAATGAATGTCGAGGTGTCAGCCCAAGGGGGGAATCCTGCGCAGTGGAGCAAGCATAGCTCACTTTTCAAGTCGATGCGCCGCAAACATTGAGTCATGCCGCGTCAATTCGTAGTTCGCGAAAACAGAAAGAAATTGAAGAGAGTTGAAAACAGGAGGGATAGGTCATACATGACTTGGGCGAGTTGTTAACATAAGAATATGTCGCAGGCAGGACAAGAGATACAAGAACACGCCGAGCGACTCCATTTCCGCGCACCCATTATTAGCGATATCAAACATTGAAGACACGACTTAGGAGCTAGCATAGATCAATAAGATCCGTGACAAGGTGAACAAGCTGGGAAAGAGCAAGAACTTCGAGGAGGATAGTACGTGACGCCTGGAACGGAGGATCGGTTGTTAATTTACATAAGTAGTGATGAGAAAGGAGCTGAATGCTGAGCGATTGAGGCATGTTTTCGGGAAAGTTTACGCCGTGGAGAAGGTGCAATAGAATCGATAATCGTTCATTCCTTGTTTCCTTTGAGATTATCACATTAAAATTTCCAGAGACCGAACCCAAAAACGACAGGTCTGGGCATGGGGCTCACAATAGAAAAACTACAAACATAAAAGCAGCTATGAGTCGAAGCAAGATGAAGACAGATCTGACTGGCAAGTCAATAGCAAGGTCAAGCATGAACTTGGTGAGAGACGCAAGCAACCGGTCCGATTATGTTTACGTAAGGTAGAGTTTGGTGTTGTTTGTATTGTCCCCAGTTTGGAGTGGCAAGTGTTGACAGCCGGGACTACGCATTTCCTCAAGACAACTAGGATGTGAGTATGCCCCTTCGCGTTTCCAGATCCTTTCCCAAGTGTATCTGTAATGCTCCTGCGATCTTTGAGAAGAAATCGGCGTTGAAAACGGTGGATTTTTAGTTGGATTGACTTTGATGTTGGTGGATGTACTTGTGCTGCCAAATTTTTCGGGTTACTATCGAAGCCTTTGAATCTCGTTGCTGACTTGCTCTTTCTACAGAATCTAGAATGGGTCGGGTTATCAGGGCACAAAGGCGCTCGCACGCCATCGTACGTCGTTAGGGAATACGGAAACTCTGGCTTTATTCGCTAATTCGACTTTGGTATCCAGTTCAAGGCGCACACTCATCACAACAAGGCTCCCGCCAAGCTCCGCAATCTCGATTTCGCTGAGAGCAATGGCTACGTTCGGGGTATTGTGAAGGAGATTATCCACGACTCTGGCCGGTGAGACTTGACGCTCAACATTTCATACATGAACATGTTAACTTAATCCTCGAATTTTAGTGGTGCTCCTCTCGCCCGCGTCGTCTTCCGTGACCCCTACCGCTACAAGCTCCGCAAGGAAACTTTCATCGCCACCGAGGGTCTCCACACCGGCGCCTTCGTCTACTGCGGCAAGAAGGCCACCCTTTCCGTCGGCAATGTCCTTCCCGTCTCCCAGTGCCCGGAAGGTACCATCATCTGTAATGTCGAGGAGAAAGTCGGTGACCGTGGTGCGCTCGCCCGGACATCCGGCAACTACGCTACCGTCATCGGCCACTCACCCGACGAGAACAAGACCCGTATTCGTCTCCCTAGTGGTGCGAAGAAGACCATTGCCGGTGGTGCCCGTGCTACTATCGGTATTGTCGCTGGTGGTGGAAGGATCGACAAGCCTTTGCTTAAGGCTGGTCGTGCGTACTACAAATACAAGGCCAAGCGTTACAAGTGCGTTTTCCTTGATGGATTCACCTGTGCTTGCTCTGACAACGTCCTACTTCAGCTGGCCTCGTACTCGTGGTGTTGCAATGAACCCCGTCGACCATCCTCACGGTGGTGGTAACCATCAACACATTGGTAAGGCTTCGACAATTGCCCGCTCTGCTGTTCCTGGACAGAAAGTCGGTCTCATTGCTGCTCGCCGGGTACGTCAAATCTTGTTCTTCACATGTCATTCCCTTGCTCATTCTACCCATTCAATAGACTGGTCTGCTGCGTGGTACCGTCAAGGTCAAGGAGGTCTAGATTGGGGTATCTTGAGTTGGTTCCTCTGTCGATGTACTTCATTGTTCGATCTTTCCTTGCCCTTTACATATCAAAAAATTCTGTATGCAGCGAGTATGCCTTTACGACTTACAGAGCTTTACATGCCCTCCATGCCCATATGATTTGTTCGCTCATATCTGAAAGTTTGACTCAAACTTAGCTTGGAAATGGTCTATGGCGGTAAAGTTGGAATTAAAGCAGCATCCGTCCTGCCCACCTAGGAAATGGTATACTTTCTCTGACATTATCAACCCCGCCAACCCACCCAACTAGTCTTTCGAAACCCATCCCAAAACCCATATGGGGTGCGCCTCCGTACCTCCTCAAATCCAGATACCACTGATACTCACTCAAATTCTCCCCAAAACTGTCCCTCATCTTCCCTTCCAAAACATCTGCACGCTCTTCTCTGACACTTCCGCCCACAAGCTCCCCCATGTGAGGCACAATAAGATCAAAGCACCCAACTGTCTTCCCATCTTCGTTCTCCCTCATATAAAACGGCTTCAGCGACTTTGGATAATCCGTGATAAACACCGGACCCTTCACGAGCGTTTCCGCGATCCACCGCTCATGCTCGCTCTGCAGCGCCCGTCCCCACCCCGGTTCATACTGGAAAGTACCAGGCACATTGCGCTGGTGCTCCTCCAGCGCCTTCACAGCATCCGTATACGTGATCCTCATCCACCTTTCTGCGCTCCCAACCGCATCCACCACTGCTCTCCTTCTCGCTTCATCTCCGCCCTTCCATAGAACGTCCGCATCAACACCTTCCACCACATCACGTACTACGCTCTTCAAACACGCCTCGACAAACTCACACGTGTCGAGCACCCGACCGGACCCACCGAACGCCCATTCCGCTTCAAGCATCCAAAACTCGGCCAGGTGCCGGCCTGTTTGTGAGGGTTCGGCGCGAAAACATGGGGAGAGGGTGTACACGCGCGCTAGGGATGTGGCTAACGCTTCGAGGTGAAGCTGGTGGGAGACTGTCAGGTGCGCAGAGCGCGAGAAGAACTCGGTGTTGTCTGTTGAAGACGAAGAAGTATCAGTAGAGTTTGTAGCGGCAGGATGGGTATTCGGTATTTGCGCTATTCTAAAGGCTTCACCGGCTCCTTCTGCATCGTTGCCAGTGAGGATCGGTGTGTGAGAATAGATGAAACCTTGGTCCTACATGAAAGCCGCGTTAGGTCGTGTCTCATTCCTTGGAAGTAAACGCACATCAAAGAATGTGTTCATATTCTTCTTGAGGGTGTCGCGGAGACGAACCATGGCTGCTATGGCATCAGTGCGAGCGCGTAGATGTGAATGGTCGCGCAGATACTCGATTGAAAGAGCTTGCTTTTGTATGGGATATACCTACCAGACAATAAGGTTCATATTCTGGAGTTTGCCAAGGAAAACTGAATGTTCCACCAACCTCGGGGTCACAAGTGCCCAAGATTCGTATTTGCTCTCCAGCATCTAATTCAGCAGTATTTTTTGATTCTATGACGAGCTCTTTCTCCTGACCCGCGCCAGGAGAGGGTACAAGTTTCCCTGTCAGCTGCACTGCGGCCCCGTTCGTAAGTCTACGTTATAATGTTAGATGGAGTTTTGCAAAGTAAAACTCGTGAGACTCACGCCTTGACACCTTCTCCATCTCCCAAAAACACGGCCTGTAGTCCCTGAGAGGAACTACCGTCGGTAAGCACGGCAAACGAAACCTTCTTCTGTCTCCTTATTGACTTGATCCATCCTGAGACTGTTACCAGTTGTTCTTCTGGTTGAACTGGTGTAGCAAGTAGTTGCTTGATTGTAGGATGAAGCCTGAAAGGCCCAGTTTTAGAAGGAGAGTGAAGAGATGAAGCGAATCTCTTCAGCAGCATGTACACTTAGAGCAATCACAAAATTCTGAAAAAGTCGCGTCGTGCCTCGGACAAGTTGTGGGCACGGAACCACCGGTCCGGTAATCTACGTGGCCTTGCTCGGCGATAGGAATTTTTGAACTCTGGGCCCCATCAATGGCTAACGGACAGCGCTTCAGATGATAGTGGTGTCTACTTCTTGACGCAAGTACGAGTCGTTCGAAACGTAGCGACTTGTAGACCTTCACGATGATTGCGTCAATGCCGTCCGATTGGTTCACAACTCTGACATTGGTATTTGGAGGCTGCTGTAGGTGAATTACTTCGTTATTGTTTCGTTCTCAATTGACTCACATTTGGTACTACTAGTAATGCTATCACGTTGGAACAACTAACCTCGGAATACCCACAAGCAGGATCTCTGATCACATTTTTCCAATTTGTTATTATATCTCTACACGGTCTTACGAAACACATGACATGGACACACTATGGCCCACGATTTCGGCCAAGGAAACTACCTCTCACTCCATACTTACTCCAAGTCGCTCTATTTTACTTTATCTCCCTGCTTAATAATGCCGCGTTTGGGTATCGAATACCTATGACGGTTCACATCATCTTTCGCAGTGGTGGACTGATCATAAGCATGCTTTTAGGTTGGCTTATTGTCGGAAAACGGTACGCGACTTTGGTCTCATATCCCCTGCTCCAGAACAATGTCAAAAACTCGTCCGCAACTTTCTAGATATACGACTGTCCAAGTATCCTCTGTTCTTCTTGTGACGCTCGGTGTCATGCTTACGACCCTCTCCGCCTCTCCTACTCATTCTCCGAAATCAAACTTGTCCACAGACCCATACACCTACACAACAGGTATCGCAATCCTCACCCTGGCGCTCGTTCTATCTGGCCTTCTTGGTCTCGTCCAAGATTGGACATATGCCAAATACGGGCGACCGGCTCCGCCAGGTCCAGCAACTTCAAACGGCTCTCAGAATTCCCAGAAAACCAAAGAACCTCTAGTGTGGCAAGAATCAATGTTCTATCTCCACTTCCTCGGTCTTCCGATGTTCTTTTCGGTTCGGTCAGACCTTGTCGCTCAGATCCATGCCATCAACGCTGGCCCACGGATGCCAATCTCTTTTCCCTTCTCGCCGGAAAAGCTCGTGGGGTTGACCATCCCTGCTGCTGCACTTCCACTACTCTTGAATACCTTGACGCAGCTGTTTTGTGTTGCAGGGGTTCATCGCCTCACGACGAGAGTTAGTGCTCTTACTGTGACGCTTGTGTTGGTTGTGAGGAAAGCTGTGAGCCTCGTGCTCAGCGTTGTTGGGTTTGGACTCATACGACGTGGAAAAGACTCTGACGTTGACATGACCATGATGTGGTTTGGCGCGGCCATGGTGCTTGTCGGAACCATGATATATTCTATAGGGAGTAGAATGGCAAACGCAAATGACGTGAAAAAGAAAGATTGATGTATATAATGTTGTACAAGGATAATAGTAATAATTGTGCACAACATTTCCTGAAGAAATAGATGGAATGACGAAAAAAATACAGCTAGATACATCTTGACTCAAAGCACAAACAGACATAGCAAGTTAAGGATAACACAGCAAGAACATACATGCTTTGTTGAGAAATGGAAAAGAAGTCATCAGTGTGAGCCCAAAATATGACTATGTGCGAGTAAGAAGCTGATCATCCAGCGCTGGAACGGTCTGACGTGTCGAAACTGATCCCCGTCAAAGATAACCGACCGTTGCGATTCGTCCAAACCACATAGCAAATCAAATTCATCGTCAGAATTCACATGGGCCGCACTGAACACCGGAACAAGCTCTTCCATACCGAACTTTTCGAGTAATCTCTGAAGTTTCCGCGGAGCCTTCTTGTTACCTTGTGGATGATTCGGACAACCACTCCAATAGCTAAGGTCTTGATACGACGATCCCGGGTCCTCGGACTGGAGTTATTGATCAGCCCCACTGTTTAAGCTAAGGACTCACTCAACCTTACCAAATCAAATTTTTGAAAGTGTCCAAGGAGAGAGAACTTATACAACGGCCTCAGCATACCTTCTCCAAGACTCTCCAGAAATTCCTTCGGACCAGCATCCCAAGCTGTGAGCAGGTTTAGAATAGATAGATGCTTGTCGTTGACGATGCCCAAGCAAGTGAGGACATCAGTGAGGCTTTTGTTCTGCGAGAAACCCGCTATCTTAGTTTTGGCACCGGCTGGGATGACTGGAAGGTAATCGCAGAAAAGACAAGCAACGTAACCAGTGCTATTACTGGTGAGCCGTCCCCTCGAGCCATTGCCAATCGATCCGGTATAAGCCTCAGGCCGACGCATCACTTGTCCGCTGTCCCTACCAGTACGTTGAAATTGCCATGGAGCTTGAATTAGCTGATGAGATGGCCCACTGCTAAGTTGCATTAATCGTTCTCTCAAGTTGTTACCAATCAACCCGGCATGGGACTCGGATCGATACACTTGTACATTATCCCTACCAGTATGCAGCTGAGAAACTTGAGTTGGTAGGTGAGATGGACCAGGCTGTGCAGTAGAGGACCCAGATGTTGGCTGAACAGAGATCTAGACCATAGAAGATAAATGAATGCAATCCAAGATAAAGTGCAAAAGCGGACATGAGTTAAAACTTTCTCGGCCAAAGGGTGGCCAGCAATAGTGGCGACCGTTTTCCCCCTTTGCAATCGCATACGCCGAGGTAATGGCTTTCCAACAAAGGCTGAAGATACACGGTCATTGTGACGGTCAGCAGTTTTCGTTCCCATTCGCTTTCTTTCCTTTCGTCTCGTAACTCTGCTTCGTTCTCTTAGAAATATGTAAACTGGCCAATGGTCCTCGAATCCCTCAAATTCGGGACACATTTTCATGACCTGGTATCGAAAAGAAAATTAACGAATAATCAAATTAAATTTCAGGTTGGCCACTTCTTGCTTAAATTTTTTCCATTTTACACTGTCTTGCTCTCGGGGTGATCTATCAAGATCAAGGTGATTCTCACTTGCAGAATAAACTGCTTCCTGTGAAATACAAAATCTACCATCGTCAGGAAAGCGAATGCTTTTTTGCGTACTCGGAGAGCTCTAAATCGATCCTCTGACCATTGATGGATCATGCGCAACTTGGAGAACGAATACTCCGACAGCTCGGTGCGTGTGGGTTTGGGAATCATTTTTTCCCGCTGAGCGCTGGCTGAGAGCTGCAAGGGTCGTTTCCAAGCGAAACCTGTCACATTAGGTCACGCCGTAGCCGGGCTATGTTTGCGATGCAGAAGGATGCAGAGTCAGTCCTCCAGGTGCGTCTGCCAAGCCCATTTTCCTGAGGTCACGCTAGACCCTTAGTTATATACCTGAATCAATATCATACAAAAGTCCTTGGAATCATGCTGGGACTAGTACTCGGAGGCTGCATTACAGGTACTATACGAGATATATGGAGAATCAGTGATTAAACTCACTCCGTCAAGTCAACATGTCTGAGAATGAAATCAATAATCCAGCGTTGAAATGGTCGGATATGCATAAAATCCTCCCCATCGAAGATCGCCTGACGTTGTGATTCATCTAGACCCTGGAGCATCAGAAATTCTTCATCTGTCGTTACATGTGCCGCACGGAAGCAAGGGTGCATTTCCTCCAGATCAAACCTATGAAGCAGAGCCTGAAGCAGCGGTGACGAATCTTTATCAGTTAAGAGTCGCTGATAGTGGCGAGAACTGTGGCTACTTTTGTCACTCAGCTATGAGATAAGTAGTAACGTAAGCCCAGGATCCCTGAGATATAGTGTCTATGAGATCTCACCGTATTGAATTGGTTGATGCGGCTCAGAACGGCAACTTTATACAGGTGTGGTAACTTGTCGTTTGGGAGGCTATCAAAGAATTCGGCTAGTCCTGCACCCCATTCTGCCAGCTTGTTCAGAATCAAGAGATGTTTGTCATTCTTGATCCCCAAGAGAGCAAGGGCGTCAATTAGATATTTTTTGTTCTGGCACACAGTCGCTATCTGCGCATTATCATCTCGATCATACGAAACGGCAGATCTGTGACTGGTAAGATGTCTTGCAACAGTGCCACTGTTGGATACCTCGACGCTTTCTTCGCTATTTGTGGTCTGTACGTATCGTGGTGTCGGTTGGCTACTACCGGCGGTTTGAGATGGAGTCACTACAACATGCCCTGTACCAACAATTTGATTGCTAATTGAACTTGGTCTGGATGAGGTCACGACAACTTCAAAAGAGCTCTGAGCCAGGGGAATCGGACATTGAGCAGCAGACCACAGGGGAAAATGCTGCATACCTCTCTCGTGGTGTCATCAAGGTCAATGCAGGTGGCAACATGATCACTGTCAGTACTTGAAGCTAATGTAAAGTTCGTGCGCCTCGATAAGGACTTTCCGACATATAGCTGGCGATGGCCTGAATTGTACCCCGACCCGCGTGCCCTGGTATTCCGTGCTATCCGTTCTTTTTCAAGTCTCCTATCAGTGGACAGGATAACAAAGAGTGGCCAATTATCTTCGAAATCTTCGATTTCTGGAAACTTGGCCAAAATCTGGATCTCAAGAGCTAAAGACTTTTTTTCCAAAAAAATCTGAGGTTTCAAATTTACTCACTTCGAGCTTGAACTTTTCCCATTGCACAGGACTCTGATCAAGAGTGTTTTCACTTTGGTCGAGGTAACGCTTGTCCGCGTCGCGTGTGGCCGCCTACAGTTGGCACATGAGTAATTCGGCAATAAATTACTAGTCTTCCTTCTATTCTTACTTACCCTCAATTCTCTAAATTGTTTACAGGACCAAGGGTAAGCACCACGAAGCTTGCGGATGGGGTAATTAGAAAGCGCAACATTGACTGGTTTCGGGATCATTGTTTCTGGAAAAAGAATCAAGTCAGATTCCTTTGTCTCCAAGTCCTTTCCTATTTACAGTGTTTTTTTTTTTTTTTACAAATTCCGACCTTACAGTACTCGAGAAATGATAGAGGGAAGCTGGAATGACGTGGCCAAAACGATGGGTGCTCACCACGACTTGGAGAAAACCAATAATTCGTCACAAGAAAATCTTGATGTGATGCATGTCACACAGATTCTCGACCATTTTGACAATTGCAAACTCGCTGGTTCTATGTAATACTTACGTGAGTAATGTAAGTTAAGGTTGAGCAAGAGATATCAACTTGTCCCCGACGTTGAACTGTATAGCAGGCGCTGGAGCGTCAGTCTTCAAGCGAAAGAATAAATATGCCATACACTTATCATGACCAATACTCGTTTCCACTGGTCATGGTTTCCTCGCATTATGTAGTTGAGAGTGAAATCGTCAGGGTGGTAGTTCGGAGATCGTTCCGGCGGTCCGACTGATATTATATTTAGCAATTCTAGTCACATGGCCCTTGAGCGACACACTGACAACAATGGAAGTCTTGTTCTAGTCGACCACCATGAGCGCCTCAGCGACTCCCTCGGATAAAAAGGTATCCGTTACCGTTGGCTCTTCAATGTTGCGAGCTCTAAATGCTCGTAAATCTGGTGGTGCCCCACGAAATTCCGTACCACTTCGAGAATACTATTCTTTCAGATGTGAGTATTGAATAATTCCTTCCATGCTTCATTAGCTTAAGTATCCCAGACAACTTCAAACCTCCATCGGTAGACCCTGATAAGAGAGGTAGAATAACTGTTGGGTCGAGTAGTAATGTCACTGTCGAGCGACCTAGTAGTCAGGTTCGACAACGCGGAGCCCTCCAGTACCTCTCGCTGACAAGCTCCGTAGTCTTCGGAAGCACATAAATGGACCGGTCAAGAAGCACCAGCTAGAGAATGGGATTGTATACTGATATATGACGAGACTCAGAAAGTGAGTTGTGGAATTTTATAATTGTCGCTATATTGCTCACTCGACTAGTCGTTTATTCTAGAAAAACTCGAATCAGGTTTAGCTCTTACGCATCAACCCAGGACAGGCACAAACGATTGTATGTCCTTCGCTGTGCTCTCTAGACTGCAATTCAGAGTATCATCTAGCCATAGCACCAGAAGTGCCAGCCAAGCGTCCCACGAGGTATGATGGGGCTGACGACCTTGAGCAGGAACTCTTAGATGCAGCGGCAGCACGCCCATCTGTAAGTGCAGAAGGAGAAGATGATTATTTCCAGGAGATTGTTCCCGAAGACTTCAAAATATTGAGAGAGGAGGAGGAGGAAGAGGAGGAGGAAGGAGAAGTCTTGCCACCACCCCCTCCACCGCCTGCAAAGAAGCCAGCCCGTAATACGACGACCGCGCCAACGACAAGCTCTACAAAGTCATCTGCGAAACCTTTCAAGCCAATTCCTACACCGACACCGACACCGGTGCCTGCTCCACCGAAAGCCTCTAAACCACCACAACCACCACCACCATCGTCCGCTCCTCTACCAGCTCGTACCGCCAAGACAACGGCAACACTAGCGCCACCCCCACCTTCTGCCCCAGCCGTTTCAGCCCCCAAGCCTCAGCCGAAGTCCGTCCCCCTTCCTCGCAAGAAACACAAGCGCGAGCCAGACCCAGCTCCCCCAGCCTCTGGCTCAACTTCAGCCTCGCATCATATCTCCGACGCCGAGGAGGAATATCTCCAATTTGGAAAGCCCACGAAACGCGCGCGACCGTCGCAGGGACCCGGGCTTGCGCTCCCAGGTGCATCAACCGCCGTATTCATCCCGCCCCCACCTGTGTCTGCGACAGTATCGTCCATCGCAGCGCCGGAACCTATCGAAGTGGGATCGGAGTCCGATGACGACGTATGGGATGAAGTCGCTGTGGTTGGTCAGACAGCTGAGACGGAAGATGAGTTCGACATATTCGGTGAGGCTGCTAGGACAGCGGACGACGCGGAGGATATAACTATGGATGAGCTTGAGCGGGAGATTAATCTGCAGATGGATCAGGCGGAGGATGATGACGAGGACGAAGATGAGGACTTCTTGACAGCGGTTGTGGAAGAGGCGCCACCATCTCATGGGCGACCGATGTCGCTGACGGAGTTGGCGGGCGATGTGGCGTATAGCGGTGCGGCGTATGTAAGCGATGATGAGTACTCCTCGAGTGAGGAAAGTGATGATGATTGAGCGGCGGTAGAGCGGGATAGGTTGTGTAAACGCACAGGTATACCTTGGATGGATAACGGATGTGGAGAAAACTCTATCATTATGAGTCGACTATGGGACCTCTCGATTATACCGGATAACGATTAACCATGTACTTTCTACGACTTTGAGTACCTTGGAAAATATCGTAGTGAATGATTGTTTGAATCAAGCGATTTAATGTCACTGTGTCATATTCTGTGCCCTCTCAAACTTCGTAACATCACCATTTCTCCGTCCTCTGCACCTTAGATACTATGTTCAACGACTACATACGACGACCGGGCCGTGGAGTTGTTCTTCTCTACCGTCAAGGCTTGTCTATCATCTTACCTATGCCCGCTTTGCCACTGTGACAGACAAGGCATCAGGTGTACTATAGAGCATGATGAGTACTTCGGACCTTCGCACTGCTGGCAGCCAATAGGATTTCCTGAGGAAATACTGAAAAAGAAACCTGTTATGTCATTTCCAAACAGTGCATGTCCAATGGGGAAAAAGGCTCCAAACGATGGAAAAGTTTGACAAAGAAATGGTATGACAGGTTTCATTTTCCATTTTTCCAATGGAATCAGATTCCAGTGCCAGTAGTGTTCCAACAGAAACTCTAGCTAAGGATGTATCTTGCTTCATTCCGGTCTTTTCGGTCATTGCCTCACAGAGAATGATTAGAAGCACCATCATTTAAAAAAGCCGCGGCTACGTCTCACCTCTGCTTCGCCTTCGTGCGCTGAATTGCCTCTCTGCCGAAAAGTTGGTCAGATGATAGTGCGCGCTCTTAATGATACATACTCATCATCATGCGACTTGAACTCTCCTTGGATGATTGTGTGCCAGCCCATCGGCGGCTCGTACGCACATACACACTCGTAGCCATTGGCTTTGACTAGCTTCTCTTGAGCGCTGAGCTCCTACATCTGATTACGAAAACATAAGAGCAGTACTTTCGTAAATGAACCACACAATACGGATTCTGCTAGCTCAATACGAAAGGCCTAATGATCACTATAACTGTAAGCTTCATTGGCGGCGAGAATCTGCGAGAAGCTACTTACACTGGGATTTCGTCCTGCCGGAAACTCAATTTCGTAAGAAGGGCTTCTATCCTTGAGTAACAGAAAAGGATGCGCTCAAGAGCCCTTAAAGGCAGACCCAGCTGAGTAAAATCGACTCGAACTTAGTACCCATGCTGAGTCCAAAACGTCTTTTCAAATTTTACGCCTTGCTACAGCTCGCTCAGGCGGTGACGATTGGTCCAGTGGCCGACCTCGTTGTCAAGAACGCTTTCATTGCTCCAGATGGCTACAATCGCTCGTCAGTTCAGAGTCTCGACTGCTTGATACTCAGTCTTATCTCGTCACAGTGGTGTTCTCGCCGGGGGCGTTTTCCCTGGACCAGTTATTACGGGTAAAAAGGTGATTGCTAGATAATACTATTAGTAGATGTATTGTCGCTAACTTCACTACAAAGGGCGACCGCTTTAAGATCAAAGTGATCAATGAATTAACCAACAAAACCATGCTGCGCGCTACGTCTATTGTGAAGGGTCTTGTTTCACGGTTCATTCTTTATTACTAATGCCAGTATACGAAGCACTGGCATGGAATCTTTCAGAAGGGAACAAGCTACGCTGACGGAGCTGCGATGGTTACGCAGTGTCCTATAATTCCCAACGAGTCTTTCCAATATGACTTCCCATCTTTCAATCAGGTTGGAACTTACTGGTATCATTCGCATTATTGTACGTGTTCCTAATCTTCAGAGCTCATTCAAGGTTATTTATGGGCTGTCAAGCGACTCAATATTGTGATGGCCTTCGTGGTGCCTTTGTCATCTACGACCCTAATGACCCTTTCAAAGACTTGTACGATGTTGATAATGGTGAGTTACGGCTATACACAGTCTGTATGTAGTTTGCTGATGCGAGACATAGAATCAACGATCATTACATTGGCCGACTGGTGAGTATTCCAAGACCACGAGGAATATAATTATTTTATCTTCATTTAGGTATCATGAACCTGCCCCCTTGCGCACCCAGAGGCCAGTGGCTACCCTCGTCAACGGGCTCGGGCGGTCTGTAAACGGTTCTGCCACTCCATTAGCCGTCATCAATGTCGAAAAGGGTAAAAGGTATCGTTTCCGCATCATCGGCCTATCTTGCGATCCTTCTTTCAATTTCACAATTCACCACCACCGAATGACGGTCATCGAAGCTGATGGGGAATATACCACACCACTTGTCGTCGATTCTATGCAAGTTTGGGCCGGCCAGCGATATTCTGTGATTGTCAAAGCCAATCAAAAAATCGATAACTACTGGATACGAGCAGATCCGTGGTTCACCAGAGGGCGGCCTGGTTTCGATGGTGGAAGGAATTCGGCTATCTTCCGATACAAGGGCGCTCCAAACGTGGAGCCAGAGACAACATTCATCAGTACCAAACCCTTGAAAGAAGTCAACCTGCACGCCTTCCACAACGCTACACCTCCCGGCAAACCTTATCCTGGTGGCGCAGACGTTGTTATCCCTATCAAACATGAAATATTTCACGATCCAGGACCGCGTTTTGAAGTTAACCACGCCACGTTCAAACCTCCTTCCGTTCCTACCTTCCTTCAAGTCATGAACGGCACGTATAACGCGGCAGACCTCATGCCAAAGGGATCCGTTTATAAGCTACCGCCGAACAAGGTCATTGAATTGGTCATTTACGGGAGCGGCGCGGTAGATGGTGGACCTGTAAGTGATATAGAACGATAGATCATAGCAGCTGAGTTATACCAATCTCTAGCATCCATGGCACCTACACGGGGTACGTTTTCTTCGGAGGTTCTTTTTCATCATTCTGACGAGTATATGCAGCATTCCTTTTGGGTAGTCCGTAGCGGAAATAGCACGGATTATAACTTTGTTAATCCCGTTCGTAGGGACACTGTTGACACAGGCTTCGACGATGGTCGAACGACGATCCGTTTCGTAACTGATAATGCTGGTCCATGGTTCCTTCACTGGTGGGTGTCAATATCTTCCGGTCTTGTGTCTTCTTCCTGTCTGACTGAACCTGGCCGTATAGTCACATTGATTGGCATCTCGAAATGTAAGCTTCTACTCCAGGTGTCAAATCTGTCACGCTGAACTGGCCATCTAGTGGTCTCGCGGTTGTCTTTGCCGAAGATCCCGAGGGCATGGTGAAACAGAATAAAACACTGCCTCGTAGGTTTCTTTCATATAGGATCACTACCCATGCATCTGACAACACGCTAGCTCCGTACCGCGAGCTCTGCCCAAAGTTTTACAAGAATGATCCCGACAACGGTAATCACACTGAATACCCTGAATAGGCATCCTGAGTCGTCACCGTTTCGCCTGCTTTGTTATCTAGTTGTTATCCAGTTGAACGAAGGTGTTCCATTTTTGGTCTTCAGCGTTATCTTGTCATTTGTTAATGTTATCGTTTTCTCTAAAAACATCTTCTCGGAAGTGTTCTAATGCGTCCCTCCAAGAGTAGTCAGGCTACTAGTACCATTCATACTACTTCAATGTTAGATACGCTGAGGAACGAAAAGCCTAACAAGAGAGAACGGGAATATCTCATCTTTTCCCAATCCAGCCTCCAACGTCCACGTATAGAAAGTCGGCAGAGAATAGTTGAACCACATCAGAACCCACGCGTATCCGATCATACGCAATATTCTCGTCTGGCATGTCAATCCGATTCTCCTCGTCACAATAAAAACACTGTCTTCGAACGTGATTGCTGCCGCGTTCATCAAGAAGAACGGTACAGAACGGCCAATAAACTGAGGCCCGATCATGAGGTCACCGAAGGAATGTATGATCCCGGATATCGTGAAAGCGACCCAGACCTGCATCTGGGAGGAGAAAAACGACCCTGGATGCGCACCTAAAAAAAGAGCTGCGACCTTCCCTAGTGTGGAACAATACTACTCAAGGACAAATGAACATTTGACCGTTGGAGTCAACGAAGAGGCTTACGCGTCTTAGGCCTTGATGCCACACTCGTCTTTGGAATAATCCATGATTAGTCAAATTATCGAGAGACTAGATGAAGAACACTTACCCCCAAGTTCGGCGCACTGTATATGCATCCGAGCATGAACCAAACATGTCTGGCCACAGTTCGGGACTACCTGCTAACAAAGGTGACCCGATACATACACAGGTCAGAGAAGTGACCGTATATAACAGCTTCAACCCGGCATAGGCGCACGTCACACAAGAAAGTTGGCTCGCAAAGTGCAAAATATGCCCATGGAGGCCGCTAGGGAACGCAGACGTTCCTTGTAGGAAAAACTCTGCATGTGTATGAATAAAGCTCTGCCCGAGATCTATCAGTAGCAAGCACTGAAATATCCGGAGAACGCGAGATCGGATGAATTGGGACCGAGTGCCCTGAAAAGCTTGTGGAATATGGGGAAGCTATAGTGAAGAACTTGTGTAAGGGTGACGAAAAATACAAAACTTAAATCCATGACATACTTGGACGTTCAAGCCAACAAAACGGGGATTTCGGATTATACATAGTGCGCTGTAGAGTCTCGATCCCAGCGGTCTTTCCCCCAATAGAGTGGGTTTGGGGTCACTAGTATATCTGAAGTCCTTCATTGGGTCTTTCAACCACAACAGAATCACCACACTGAATAGCTGCGTTCCCAAGGCGCTGCCAACGGCCCAGTCTTCAGCAACATCACCCGTTGTATATGTTGCTGCCACGTAATAGGTCGTGTAGGCAAGGACTAGAGATCCAAACAGCCGCAGGATGAAAGAGGGACGAGTAGCTATGAGGAACGCGAAGAATATCTCTGGAACTACAAGACATGCGAATACAGGGAGTAAAGGCTTCTGAATCATCATGATTGTTGTCGCAAGGTTGGACGTTGAACGCTGCCGGCAGCATATCGAAAAGGAAGCGAACCAACTCTTCGAAAATCTGAAAGCCTAAGACGATCAATAGCAAAGAGACTTGACAGCATGCATCATTACCGAGTCAGCCTTGGAAGTAAGATGATTAATTCGAGCTGCCGATGAGTATGAGTTTGAGGGAAAGGTTCGCGTTCAGACAAGCCGGCGCGAGTGTGCGAGAACGAAGTGGGATTCTTTGAGCCCGAAAGTTCTCGAGTCAACCGCCCAAAAGTGACCGAACTCAAGCTAACTACGAGGGCCTAGTCTAGGTAGTACGAGTAGTAATGTAGCATGGAATGAAATGAGATAGGGATGGCGGGTGGGGATGCGAACGCGTAACGTAAGCGCTATCTAATCAGACGAGTATTGCGAGCGCAGTGTGAGACGACGGTGAGCGAGTGTAATGTACATAGAAAGAGATATACGTACCTGCGAGCACAGTGTGAGACGACGGTGTCGTTCTCAGCTGTGCCCGCAGGAATACAAGTGAATATGAGACAATGGAGGGAGTGAAAAGTTGGTGGACAATGAGCGGGTTGAATTAACTCCGGGCAATCACACCCTCTTCACATTGCCCGATCTACTTGTCTGTTATGCATAAAAGGAACGCCGGTCGCCGAACACCAAGTTATTTTCTAAGAACCGAGCTCAACAATTTCTGACTCGTAGTTCATGAGCACGATTTATTAGTATTACGAAAGGCATGTGATTTGGAATAACATAACTCCACTAGATTACGAAATGAACGAAATTATTAGATGTTACAGACCAGACTTTCAATTGATCAATGGTCAATGTCTGGTCCTCGTCTCTGCGCGAAAATCGTAAATGAACGGATCTCGAAGATTTACCCTTGTTGTACACTCCGAAGACAGCGATGAAGACTCAGACGAATCATCGTCACACCCATTTATCTCTCTTCTTCTCAGCCGCGCAAGGGAACGTTCAGAAGCGGAGGTGGTACCATCCGAACGACCATCATCCGAGTCATGATAGGGCGAGTAACTGATATCCAGATACAATGAATCCTCGTACATTTCGTCCCCGACATCGATGTAACGTTCCGTAAGTGCGAACCCATGCTCATGTCGGAAATAGACACCAGGGAAGTCGTGTTCGTATGCTTCGCTCGGGGTCAGTACGGAGTCTGGAGAGAGTTTCGTTGCGATGTCGAGGAGGCGAGGAGAGCATATGTGGAGATGGCGGGTACCCTGTAGCGCTGGAAATGTGACGGGAGTTATAGATTTTCGAAGACGGTTCAACGCAGCATCATGTATCCATCTCGAGTCGTCGTCGGGCCCAAACATCTTGGATGTACATATATCTACCCATTTCAAGGTAGGGTGGGATTCTAAGATGGCGCCGTTATATAGAACGATATGCTCGAGCTTCGGGCAGGCATCAAGAAGACCTTGCACATCGCCTGCCTTTCTTCGGAATCCAGGATTGATGTTCAGGAACTTGAGATTTTCGTAGCGTTTGCAGAAGGTAGTTATGGGTTCGATCATCGAGTTCCAGCTGAGAGGCCACTCTATGGCTGAGTCGTGACCCGAGATGAGCTCGAACGTTAGGCGCTGGAGCTTGGGCATGATTAAGATATGGTATAGTAAGGGCCAGGTGTCGACGCCAGCATAGGCGATCTTGATAGTGAGGCTCTCCAACTGAGGGAGTGAGTAAATCTTCGGGGTCGTGAAGTGTTCTGGAGGATCGTGTACGTGTATTGAGAGCGAGACGAGGCTCTTTCGAGTAGATTTGAGGAGATCATATAGTTCTGTTGGAGAAACGGATGCGTCGACTTGGAGGTGTCTCAATGGTGATTTCAACTTTGGAAAAAATGCTTTTGGGGGAAGAGGAAAGGGAGAAGAGTATATAAATCCTTGTAATCGAGGACACAAATCGACGATGCGTTGCATGTGTCTGGTAAAAGAGGCTCCATAGTCCGGCGAAACGAACATATCGAGAGTAAGTTGTTTAACGAGAACCCCAAAGACTGACGGCGATTTCTCAAGAGTTTCTAATAGAGCAGGGATCTGATTGAGTCGACGAAATACGACCTCCTTGTAGAGTAACGCGATTCCGGGTGCATGCCAGGTGCGGGATACCAATGTGAGGGCCAATTTCATATTTCTCGCATGACACCAGGGGGAATTTGGTCCGGCAGTCAGGGAAGAATCAAGGAGAAAAGTGGGCGCCACTGTGTGTTGGAATATCATATCTAGGATCTCGAAGGGAAGTTGTCTGAAAGCAGGTGGCGGTAAGGCAGGTGGCGGTAAGGCAGGTGGCGGTAAGGCAGGCGGCGGCGGTAGAGGGGGCTACATTAGTTCTCAGTAACGAGAATCAGTATGTCAAGAAAGAAATCCATACAGGTGCAGGTCGCTGGCGCACTATACGAGTCGACGATATCCCGACTGTCCGGCGAGATGTACGACTACTTCTCAGCGACGTCGAAAACATTGTTGGACGGACTACGACGGCTGAGAAAAGGTATGCTGGTTGAAAAGGAAATTCAGTAAGTTCACGATCTTGTTACAATATGAATGCATTGTTTCAAGAAAAGGAGCCCGATGAAGATCGCTGAATGAAGCCAAAAACAGAACAAGGTGTGAATACAACAAAAGTTACTAATTATGTATGATTTTTCGCACTGCTATAGTAAGGGTAGTACTTGTACATAATTGTCTAGTACGGGTCGTATCGCTGCGCCGCTTCAGCTTCATACCTTGCGTTGCAGTAGCTGAATAATGATTCGAGATGATCAATAGCCGCGCCCGCCCGAGGCCATACCGGTGAAAGAAAAACAGAAAATTTGACACAAAAACAATTGACAAAGGTATCTGAATCTGACTCTGACCTTCAGAGCAGGGCGACATGACAATAAGCGATACATCGCAACACATATACGCGCCGCTTCACTTGAGTTGCTGCACCTGAACAATGATTCGAGATGATCAAGTACCGCGCCCGCCCGAGGCCGTACCGGTGAAAGGAAAATAGAAAATTTGACACAAAAACAATGAACAAAGGTGTCTGAATCTGACCCTGACCTTCAGTTCAGGGCGACGTGACAATAAGCAATACTTCGCAAGACATATATATACACAGATCCTGACAGTTCGTAGAAACAATTACTTAGATCAAAATCAAATCGTTGGGAGTCAGATGTGACGATAAAAAAAACTGGAACAAGGGTCGGGGTGGATGAAGGCGTATAATTGTGTATAAGCTACATCACTTCAAGCAGACGCACTGGCAGTGGCCGTAACGACAACGGTACTTTCTTGGGAGGTGGCCGTAACGACAACAGTACTTTGTTCAGAGCTGGTCACCACGACTGTCGATTGTTCCGAGGACGACGGAGCAGCAGCAGACGATGGAGCCGGAGAAGACGATGGAGCTTCAGAAGACGACGGAGCCGCAGAAGACGACGCGGACGCGGTGGGCGTCATGGTGGCAGCTGAAGAGGCGATGGTCGTGATAGGGCCAGTAGCGGGGACTGTGCCATTGGAGCCGTTGGCTACTGGAATATTAAGGAAGCTTGGACCGGCGACGATGGTGTTTTGGTCTGCAACTGTACTGCTATTCGTGACCTCGGCGAAGACGATCCCAGATGAGTTCGCAGGAATCGGTGCTACGCCATTAGTGATTGGAACGAACGTTTGCTTGAGTCCTTGGTGGAAGACAGCGTAGAGTTGCTGGCCATTCGTCGAGGAATTGTCGAATATGAACTGCACATCATTGCCGTTCTGGGCGATGGTTAGGTTAGGGCCGGGCTTGTAAATGTCTGTGCTATTTGGAGGGCAGGAGATGATATACGGGCCAGTTAGTGTGGTGACTTCTTGGGGAGACAAGGGTGTCTGCGAAGGTAGTACATGTTAGGCAGATTTACAAGGGAAAACGTGGTGATAACTCACATCAAATGGTCCAGCGACAGGTTGATTTCCGTTGACAGAAGCCGTGTAACCAGCGGTACGCGCATCGCTCGCCAAAATGCTCGCGGCCCACGTTCTTAGAGTCGAGTTTGAGATGTCGCCTACCGAGCCTACATATGCCGATGTACCTACAACATGTTTGATCAGTAATTTTGGAGAATGAAAAGGGACTGAAATACCAATGTTCTCGATGACCTGACTGGTCGCTGTGAAATTCGAGGCGTTGGTGACATGGCTGCGAAATGTATATGAAACAAAATGAGACCAGAGGCAAAACAAAAGACGCACAAGTCATAGTTGCAGTACGGTGTCGCTTGGGTGCCAAGAGTTTGGGCCAGGAGATCGACTTGTGCCTGCTTATTTTGCTGAATTTGAGCGAAATTGTTGCGAACTTCCGGTCCATAGCCAGATGAGTTGAACGCATTCTCATCGAGATTCGCAAGATTCTGCTTGTAAAAAGCATTCTGCAAGTTGGAGACACTGAGAAGATAGTTCAAAGTGTTGACATCTACACAACGATTCACATGTGAAGAGTTAGAATAGGTAAAACAACCGACGAGAATCTCATGACATACCATTCTGGTCCGTAACGTTGCCTCCGGTGGCGGCAGGATCCCCGGCATTCCTATTGTGCCAGGTTTCAAGAGGATTAGCACCAGCGAGGAGGGCTGGATAGGCGATGAGCAGCAAACAGAAGAGTTTCATGACTGGAGGACTGGGGGACGATGCTCCCTCGAAAAAGGGGCTCCACCCCTATTTAAACCTCATGTGTAAGTAAAACAAACGTATGACGCGAGCGGTCTCTCTTGAGACAATGTGGAGCTACAGTCACACAAAGAAACGCCGAAAGACAAGAAAAACGAGGAAAACTGTCCTTGAACTTCTGAAGAAAATGGGGGCCCAGAAAATAATCCGTTGGGACGCGCCAAGGGACCATTCCTTGCGCCAACTAGGCCACAGCTGCGCCAGACGACTATCGGAAGTCTCAGGAAGACTCAAAAAGTAAAACCGTTTCGCGGGTGTTGTCTAAGCAAGGCTGCGTATTACGCGTGGCGCGGCCAAATTGGTTCTGCTTCCGTTGCACGTGTTTTCAGATATGTATAGGCGCCAAGCTCGCAGTCGATTTGAAGTGGTCCTACATGTCAAGGCGCGCGAACCCGACTGCACTGGGATTTTATGATATTCGTTATGCACCGATCCTACATGCACTGATGCTCGATGATCAGCAGACATTGCGATGCGTTAGCACACTACCTCAGTTGATTTGGTATGTTGGGAAACAACGAACTTGTTTGAGTCAAAGATATATGTACCTTGAGTATAGAGTATGCTTCATGAGCCTCAATTCTATATGATCGACTATATACAAAGCTCTAGAAAGATAGAAAGCACAGCAAAAACAACACAAAGAGATAATATTTCTCACATTAAACAACTTCTGTGCCAACCTGTTCCCCGACGGCCTTGAGCATAAGCACCTCCTTTACCAACAAATCTATCCGCCCCTTACTCAAACTGACATCCACAACTACGCTTCCATCCTCCAACCGTCCCGCAATATACACGGTATTAGTCATTAAAACCTCATTGGGCGTCAGTTGATAGCGGTACCCACACAGCGTCCGGACGGCGCCTATAGCACTCCAATCCGTCTCTAATATGCGCGATGCAGAGACATTGGACACGACGATGGTTTCATTTGCCTTGGGGTTCACAGGGAACGCGGTGATAGACGTCAGTGCGTCATGAGAGGAGATGACATGAGAAATGGCTAGAGCATTCCGGGACGCAGCGAGAATGCGCGAAAGCTCATGTAAAGGGTAGTTTTTAAGCTGAGCGACAGTCATGCTGGGGTATGGGAGAGGTACGAATGCATTGTGAATGTAGTGGAGGATTGATGGGTCGTCTTCTGCTAGGAGGTCGCGGAAGGAAGCCAGATTCGAGCATTGAACGACTGATTTCGGCGAGGTGCCTTGGGAATACATTGTCTGAATTGAAACCATGGGTACGGATAGGTGGGTACAATTAATGGGCCATTCATACCTTCAAAATCCAAGCTACGAGAATGTCACCAGTGGTGACTTGACTCAGATTACTGTCGTCAGAACAACGGCTGATTTCTGAACGTACAGCTTTAGTAAGAAACGTTAGAACGTCCTTGGGGAGGATAAGGGTGCGACGATCAGCACCCTTCCACCACCGTTCACGCATGTGCCAGGCAACCTGTTTCACAGCACCAGCGACGCCCAAGTTAACAAAGCCATAATAATCTTTAGGCTTGGCACTGCCTTGCGATTCACGAGCTTTAATCCGAGTGTCAAGCGCCCCTTGAAGAGGGTTCTCATTGAAGCCGCTCTTCGGGAAGGGAGGCACAGCCCACTCCTCGCCTTTCATCTCAGAAACTAATGCACGCATGATAGCGGCTGCGCCCACACCATCGAAAATCCCATGTGAGCGTGCAAAGCCGATACAGGTGTATTCTTTTCCTCCGTTTAAAGGATCGGCGGGGAGGTGTGTGACGTGCCAACAGGTCAATGGGTGGCTTTTCGATTCCCATAAGGTGTACTGACGGGGCGTGGATGGGTGTATGAACAAGGCATGAGGAAGAGACTGTGAAACAAGGGGCATGGGTAAAGTCACGTAGTGGGACAGAGGGCGATCACCAGTCGATATTGTGAGAGCGAAAGTCTCGTGGTCGTCAGGTATCTCACCCAAAGGTATTTTGATACGCCACTGTGTAACCTGTAATATGATGTCAGTGAATTGTTCCACATATCGATACTGACAGAAGTTGGTACATACATCATTTTCGTCCTGAATGGATTGCAACCGACCAGCTAATATCCGCCATTTCGTCGTAACTCCCGCCAAAGACACTGCAAGTGCATCCGTGTCGATCTTGCCTTCTACGAGCCATCCAGTCAAAAAGGTAGTTCTTTCGAAGAGCCGATCAAAGAGTGTTAGAGGAAAAGAAGCGTAAGCTTCGGGAGATAAGGAGTTCATATTGCACGGTGACCGGGCGACTCAAAAGGTGCTAACTTTTTCAAACAACGATGCGAAGGGATTCTACAATTGTTTCGTCATGATACCAATCCAAACTGAGTAAGATTAATTCCATTGACCATGGGAAGTAGAAAAATTACTTACAGTGGATAGTGAGGGACAACAGTTCCCCGTCAAGCTAGACAACACTCACACTCACTAATGGACAGTAGTCCCGCCCGCATCAGGGCTCCGTGTTTTAGGAATGACGGAGTTTGGCACCGAGTATCGTGCTTTACCACGTGAGATTCGTAACAAGTCTAAAGGCTATAGCTACAAGGGCTATAGTAAATATGAAGAAGATACAAGATAAGTTCATATGTATGGGAATCACACTGAACTTCTCAAAAAATTGACATTCCTGCTACTTGTTAGTGTGATATGGGCATTTTTTCGCCGCCCGTGGCATAAGTTGATCACATGTATCACGTGTCATTGTTTCACAAATGGCCGCTCTTTCACGCGGGAGTATGCGGCTCGTCAATGTATTACGATTCTCCCGAGCTAACAGAGTTTTATGTAGTTACTCATTCTAGTGGAATATAAGACATCAAGGAGTACGAATAGTGAGCTCCGTGGCCAGAGGGCGCCCGTTGTTTTTATTCGACTATTGCTCGTTTATCCAAACACACCGATCACATGAGTTGTCCCGAGTCTGTCCTAGAGTGGTCGAATGTCTTTCTTTCGAATGGTTTCCCGTAGTCCTCTAATACACAGGCCCTCTTAAATACATTTCTTTCATTACACAGAGTAAATTCCCTAGAGCTCGTCTCTTGACCCATTGTTTGCGTCCAAAGGAAGACACAGTGCGGGAGTCGTGGCCGTAAACTGGTATTCGCATTTCTCGAGTTCCACAACCGACAACAAAGCATTTTCTGTCCCGCAAGAGAGGAGGAGCTAGAACGTCAAATGAATCAGAGCAGGCAGAGAACGATTGATATCCAAGTGCTTACGATGACGTTGCGCTCAGGTCCATTCCAGCAACGTGTGCCATGCTTGTAAACCTGTTTTTGGTAAAACTCAGGCTCACCGGGTTTGATACTCTCATCGGGGTTCCATGATTCAAAGCGCCTGTCCAATCGAGTCAAGCAAAGACAAATTGAACAAAATTAGCGGAAGATACTGACCCAAGATTGAATGTCGAGCCGCCGTGCTTAGGTATCTGCTTCGCCTCTTTGAAAAGACAAAGCTCATACGTATAGCTGTTGCGCCAATGAGTCAAACATATCATGCGAGAAAGAAGTTCTATACTTACTCTCCCTGATCAGTTTGAATGCAGTGGTTGTCGAGTTTCTTCCATTCGCCATCACGACCGAACCCGTGGATGTTGAAGACTTCTGCAAGGTCGTCCTCTGCTTGCTTCTTCTCATCTCTGGCCGACTTTAGAGATTTCTCGGCATCCAAAAAATTTTGACGAGCACGAGAGGACTCAACTAGATGGAAATTCGGACCGGTAAATTTAGTTGAAACAAGGCTTCTCCTTACTTGATGCAGTGTCATCCCCGCGAACGACACCTAACTTCGTTAACCAAGAAACGAGTGTCTCCCTGACCTCCTCATATTGCGGAACGAGCGAATCTGGAAGATAGGCCGTTAAATCAAACACTGTACCACTGGTCAGTACGTTCGATAGAGGGAGGAAAGTACTTACGCAAAGAATCTTCACGAGGGGCACGAACATGCTCATCATGCTCCAAAAGCAGTGATACATAATCCGCCTTCAACAAAGTGTCCAATTCATTATTGAGACGCTCCGGTGTCCATGGGTTCTCATCATCATCATCATCACTATTTGGCGTCGGTGCCTCTTCCTTTACTGGTACGTTGTCCCCAGCCTCTCCGCCTTCGACTTCGCCGATGTGTGGTAGCCCAGCGAGTTCCTCCCAGCCACGGACAGCTTCTAGGACAGCCATATCTTGGTAATTAGGATTATAGTTGGATCGTAGGGTGTGAAGGATATCGCCGAGTGTCTTTTCGCGCTCCAGATGCTTCTTGTGCTCGCGTTGGAGGGCGGAGAGCGCCTCAGCATGATCCAGAATGGATTGATAGAGTGCTGCGGGATATGAGATGTGGTATTTGTCACTGAGATGAGATACATACGTGATTGCTGTTTGTGTTCGAGAGTTGCCTGAGAAATGGATTCAGTGCGATCCGCAATCTCTGTGAGGGGTTTTAGTACGCGTCAAAAGGGAAGCGTATATCGAGAAACCTTTAAGACGCCCGACTTCTTTCTCCTTGACTTCGATATCCTTAGCCAATGACTCAATTACAGACTCAAGCCGCTTTTTCTCCTTGTGGGCGAATTGAATATATGTTGAGCGTATTTTAGAGGCCTGTGTAACAACATAATTTAATGAGGCAAATTCAATTGATGGTGGCTCACAGTCTTCCGAAGTTTCCGTTCCTCTTCGCGTATCTTTCTATACTCCTCACCCGCCTCCTTGCAGACGTTCTTACACACTCCAGGGCGTTCGTCCGACCCATCACAGCATTGTGGTTCTTGATTTGGAGTGAGTTCGTATAATGACTGATAACACAAGAATGTGCGCACCACATAAACCGTCGTTTACACGCGAACTAGGAATAAATGCCCCGATATGACCTTTGTTCTGACAATAGAATACAGTGTTCGGGCAAGCACCGGTTCCTGTGACACTTCAGCGGTCAGTTGCCCCCATGTTCACAAGACCAACCTGGCTCGTCACTTCCATCGAGACAGTCACAAGAATCGTCATTGACAAACGCCCACGAGATCTCCTTCGAACCATCCAGACATTTCCAATTTCCAGACGGTGAAGGAACGTATTTTGAAAGAAGGTCAGGACTGACACCAAGTGTCTTTTCAACGGAAGCCGAGATTTGTGTAACGAGTGGTAAGAGAAGGAGCCATGGGAACATCGTCGCTGACGGTGCTCAAGGCACCGACGTGTCGATTTCCGGTAATTGGAAGCCGTGAGAAATTGTTCCCTCTCTTGTCAAGTGCACACGCCCGTCGGATCGGCAGGCGTGAGATCGACCATCGTTCCACGACGGGAGATAACAACAACACTATTCCTGAGCTCGAATCAAGTTGGAAAAAGGTAAGTTGTCATACTGTTCAAGTCTCAAGTTTCAGATGCCCAACATGGCTATTTGCCGCAAAACCTTTCTTCGTCCGACTCAAGGGGTTCTCCGAACTAGGGGGGTGGGATAGTACAACGCGAACTTATCACACCTTCCGACATATCTCGAAGGTTTGGTATTTCAAAAGAATAAATTAAGTTTAATTACTTCGCTCATTATTTGTGTAGGTGCAAAAGATAAAACCAATTTTTCAGACTGCTTTGAACCCAAGTTCGCAGAATTTTCTCCCTTCTTGCTCATTGGTTATATAGCGTGCAAGAGATAACCGGCACAAATCAACTCTTCAACTTCTTCGAACCTAAGTTCACGAGATTTTTTCCCCTTTCGGTAAGGTTCAGCGCGAGGGAAGTCCTGTGGAATAGGTTTCCTGATGAATATGAACATTTTCCCTTTATTTGCGGGGTCGAGCATCTCGGGACCTCGATATGGATGAGAGCCCTTATACAACTGAACAAAAGCGCGGAGTGAGATTGAATCAGACAAAAAGTGAGTGATATACATACTGGGTTCACGATTACTGAGTCACGAAGCATCAGAGTAGGGCTATTTAACAGCTGATCAATCTTTGCCTGAGAAGATGTGAGAAAAGTAATACGAAATATCAGGAGAAAGAAGTACCTGACGCTTAGCAGCTGCTTTCTTGGTGAAATAAGGGATATTTATCATGATGATTGGTGAATGATAATAGTGTTCAAGTTATTCAGTCGTGCAAATGGTGGGAGAAACTTGTGGCGTTCATGTCCATTTGAGGGAAGCTTTTATCTATTTCTCAAAAGGGGCGTAGAGCCACAATCATCTATCATCAAGTGGGTCCTGACCCACTACGTTTATAATATTCCACACAAATCTGCGCCAATGAAAAGGGGGTGGCGTCCTACCGTAAATAGCTTAAGATGTAACTAAAATGAGCTTCAACCAGATAATGATAAGGCAAGAAGTGACTACGCTTTTCAGCAAAGTCGAAATTCAAAAGAGCCTGAGTTTTTATGAGGAAGATTGAAATCGAGGTAGAGAGAAAACATAAAGAGGCCTTGACCGCCACAAACTAGGAGTGTGGCAAAACCAGAAGCAGTTCCAGTTAAAGTGGGTCAAATGCTGTGTAACATAGTCGATGGGGGCTGTGCTCGTGTTCAGATTTAATAGGAGGTTTTAAGGGACTAGCAACCAGTTTTACTTAGAAGATGGAGCAATAGGTGTAAAGGGACACTGAGCGGAGAAACAGACCCAAGTTCGTATCCATTTCAAGTTGTATCTGGAAAAGGCGATGGTTTAGTCATATACGAGAGCCATCTCTGTTTTAAGAAAGTCGAACGCAGCTTACGTCATCAGGCCAAACAAGGCACGCAGACAGTTCCGAAAACTGTGTCTGGCCTCATCGTTCCCCATACCGACGGTCCTCCAAGACAATGGTGAGTAATTTTTCACTCTAAATCCATGCTGTACGAGTCTATAGCATCTAGTAATGCAGCTGGAAAGGAACGGTGGATTTGGGAGCAGTTTTGAGCTGGATGCGACTTTGTCTAAATGGATATCGTTCAAGAATTCGTACTGATTTTGAATTCTACAGGCCAAAGCAAAAGCCGCACCCACGTCGTCGTCAGGCGGCAAGGCCGCCAAGAAGAAGAAGTGGTCCAAGGGAAAGGTCAAGGACAAGGCAGTCCACGCCGTCACCCTCGATAAGGCGACATACGACCGCATCTTCAAGGAGGTTCCTACCTTCAAGTTCATCAGCCAGAGTATCCTTATTGAGCGGCTAAAAATCGGCGGAAGCCTTGCTCGTGTCGCTATTAAGCATTTGGAGAGGGAGGGACACATCAAGAGGATCGTGCACTCTTCTAATCAGCTGATCTACAGTGAGTATCTGGAAGGTCTGGTAGCAGTTTGTGTCTGCTAACACTTTTCACTAGCCCGCGCAACTGCAGCCTCAGATTAGAGAACTATTCTCATGCTCGATATGCCCATGTACACCACTGCACACCAAAATACATCCTTATGCGCTGGAAAAACTTGTTTCACGTAACTTTTGGGAGCAGGTTCTTATCAGTCGCCTCCTGGATTGACCCGAGTTATTTGACGTCGGTTACATTCGAGTATTGGCTTGCATTTCAGCCTGGTTGGCATAATGATAGCAGAGTTGGTGGTGCTTGTCAGTGCGCAAAGGTGCCTTCCTTGAGTTGGGTAGACTTGAACCACTGGTTCTAAAAGGTATTTGCCAGAGCCAAGTAGGCCATATTTCCACATAAACTTGCAAAACATGGTGGACGTTCTTTAGCATATCTGTCATCCTACATCTCGACAGTCCACATCGGTCTTAACATCTGGTCCAGAGATTGAGGGTAATGAGTGTTGTTCAGTTCAGGATAGCGAGAACTCTTCATGACAAGAACGCGGAGCGGCTTTGTGCACAGCTTCTCATGTAGACGAATACCACTGCGGCTTGTGCATCCAAACACGATAGACTCGACGTCAATATACAAGCTTATTTGCGCTGATTGCCAGAGTCTTGGGTTATCTTCAGACCTCCCTTTCGAAATCGTACAGTCTGCTTGACTTGGCGTAATTTCGGCTACAGCGTCTGGATGTAGGCGTGTGGTGTTTTCTGTCAGACTCTTTCAGGCTATACTGCTGCTAGACTTTCTGCGGGCATTCTCAAAGCTTATGACGTGTGTTCGGTAGTATCATTGCTATTCTAGGGGGAGCTATGGCCATTCTGGTATGAGCGGTCATCGAATTCAAGGTCCGTATTGAGGGACTTTGCATGCTTTTGTGAATGAATTGAAGGGGAAGAATGCTGAAGATGATGTTGACGCGTTACGAAGTTCTGTAAGTTTACTGTCGCCTTGCCTATCAAGACGATTAATGGAGTCGAGAACTCTGTTGACATGGAATATATCGTCACAAAGCTCGACGAAATCTCGTTCCAACACTGCTACTTGTTGTTCTCATGGCTTTCAACGAAGACAAGGTTGACAAGTGCATGGCGAAAATAGATCATTCACTTGAGTTCAAAGTCAAGGGAGCCTAGCTTGCTCGCAACCATGCCACACAACTGATCCAACTTCAGGGACAGATCATTGCATTCTAGGCTCAGCAACAGGCTAGAGTATATTCGCCGAGCGTCTTTCGCTGGCGGAGGAGGAAACTTTTTATTTTCTTTCGCTGGCTACAACGCCGCGTGTACCATCCGCGCTCCCATACCAGTAAACCCGGCTGTATTCTATGGCCGTGACTCCGTTATAGAGCGGAACTTGTTAACATCGTCACCGGGCACGCCCGCTCTTGGACCCGGCATGGGCAAAAAACAATATCGCCCGCTGTGCAGAACGACGCAGACGTCAAATCCCGCTTTGCTGATCACCTTCGCGCGTGCGTCAAAGCTACATTCGTTTCCTTCTTGATACACTTCACTCGTCCCTCGTATCCCACTAAAGACAGAAGATACTCGGGCTCTTTCTCTTTTTCGCAACTCAAAGCCTTGCCACCGATTGTTATTTTGCTCGATCATATATAGCCTCCTTGGAATGTATGAATAATAATATATACAGGGAGTGGCGGATGCAACTACGAATATCGACTGTCCAATGGAAAAATCCCACATTCAATTCTAGCATGTCTGGCTGTTCCGTTTGCCGAGCGGGCAATATGGATGAACGATATGACTATGCTTTGAATGTCACTGATCCCAAGACGGTCCACCGTTCCGCTGCGATGGAGGTGCAAATGTTCTTGTTGCATAGAAACAAAGTGGTCCTACTCCTTTTCCACCTGTTTTTGTCTCTGAGTGAACTTCCGCAAGCGTGAGGACAAGATGACCGGCAAACGACCCGTGACTGAAACTGAGCGTCGAGAAGTACTTTAGAACTTTCACTCGACGGGGCTAGATTGACATACCATACCCTCGTTGTATAAATCCACATATTTCTCAGAGCCTTGATTGAGCAAAGACGATTACTGGCAGGTAGTAATGATGAAGAAGGAATATTAAAAAAAACCTTGTTTCAATTAACTTGTGAATCAATCTCCAGGGGATTGACCGTTCTGAGCTTGTCAGCTTTCATTTGGACTACTGATAAGATAATGAAGATCCCATACAAGATGACTGTCGTGCATACCTCGGAGTTCCATATCACGTCGAGACGTAGTAGCCCTTCTCGAATTGGAAATGTGCTCTCACGATTCGTGGGAAAACTCAATAAATTTCATCAGAAAAGTTTGGTTGCTGGGCATCGTGCCGCTCGTCTGCAATCACTTTTTTCGTATTCTACAAAAATGCTCGTTCTATACGAGACAGCGATGGGCTACTGCCTGTTCAAAGTATCCGATGAGGCCAAAGTTTCGAGCGGGGATTTATGGAAAGAATTCCAAACGCCAGAGCAGGCGAGCAAACTGTACGTTGAAATGCTGGCCGCATATCTTTTGTATGGCTCATGAAAATTGCTCTAATGACAAAAGATTAAAGCTGAAAGCTTTGCATCGTTTTACATCCACTGCAACGGCGGTAGAGGACGTTACTGCACTGCAAAACGGGAAACTTGGCAAAGGCTTGAAACAATTTCTGACGGATGAGGTCCTAGGGAAGGGAAAAGGAAAAGAATCTTTGCTTGTGGTCGATCCTCATCTCTGTGAGTTTTCTCAGCTATCACGGTCGGGCGTATGTCTCATGTTTCCGAAATAGCACGATCAATATCCAAGAAGCTCAGCATATCTGTTAGCGCGACAACCGACGAACAAAGCGAGCTCTGGCGAGGTATCCGTCACCAGATGTCTGCTCTACTTCAAGGATTGGACCCTAAAGATCTTGCAACAATGAGTTTGGGTCTAAGTCATTCACTTTCACGGTGGGTCTTTGTTCAAAGCGAAATCCGGCAGTGGTTGATTCTTTTACTCCTTAGGTTCAAGCTCAAGTTTTCTCCTGACAAGGTTGACACAATGGTGGTCCAGGCGATAGCTCTATTGGACGATCTCGATAAGGAAATTAACACTTATGCAATGAGAGTAAAAGTGGGTTTGTTCATTCATGAACCATGGAAAATACTTAAAGTGGCTGTAGGAGTGGTACGGTTGGCATTTCCCTGAAATGGCCAAAATAATATCGGACAACGTTGCCTATGCTAAAGTCATCCGCCTAATGGGTACGTTTTTTCACTAGTACTAACTATGTCCGCTTTCATGCGCCGATATAGGCTTTCGCACTAATGCCGCATCAACATCCTTCGCCGCCATCCTTCCTGAAGATCTCGAGGCCGTCCTCAAAGCCGCCGCCGAAATTTCCATGGGCACAGAAATATCTGATTCCGATATTACTCACATCCACTCCCTTTGCGACCAAGTCATCGCCATCACCGCATATCGTACACAACTAGCGGAGTACCTCCGCAATCGCATGAATGCCATCGCACCTAACCTTACTGCCCTGGTGGGAGAGCTCGTTGGAGCCCGCCTTATTAGTCACGCTGGCAGTCTTCTCAACTTGGCTAAACATCCAGCCAGCACTGTGCAAATTCTTGGTGCTGAGAAAGCCCTTTTCCGTGCTCTCAAGACGAAACATGATACTCCAAAATATGGTCTTATTTACCATGTAAGCTATATCTCTTGCTTTCGCTTGCTAGCCACTGCAACTCATTTTGTGGTAGGCCTCTCTCATTGGTCAAGCACCACCCAAACTCAAGGGAAAGGTCTGTGAACTGGCTTGATTTTTGGAACAAGTGCTGACGAAGAGCGTATAGATGGCCCGCATGGTTGCGACAAAAGCCGCCCTTTCAATTCGCGTAGACGCTCTTACAGACTCCGATGGTAAATCCGACTCTTCTGCGCCTTCAATAGGTATCGAAAACCGTGCCAAACTCGAGTCACGATTACGTGCCCTCGAGTACACCGGCGACCTGGCCGGTGCTAACCGCTTCGCAGAGGGCGGGAAGAAACAGCCGCGCTTCGAGATGAAGGGCGACGTGAAGACATACAACACACAAGCGGATGCGGTGGACCTTGTGTCGACGCAGCGCGATGACCCGATGGAGATCGCGGTGAAGGCTGTGATGGATGTGAAGGAAGAAAAGCGGAAAGCGAAAGAGGAAAGAAGGGCAAAGAAGAAGGCCGAGAAGGAAAAGGCCGCTGCTCAGGATGGCTCTGACGTTGATATGGATGGCGATGTAAAGGAGGAGAAGAAAGATAAGAAAGATAAGAAGCGGAAACGGAGAGAGAGCGAGGTCAATGGTGCTGCGGAGGAATCCAAGCCAAAGGTCAGAATATCTTGTCCATCCTATTTTTGTCTTTTATTGATGGATTTAATTGTCAGGAGACTGAGGAGGAGCGAAAAGCACGAAAGAAAGCACGCAAGGCTGAAAAGGAGGCTGCCATGCAGGTGGATGAGGAGTCACCGAAAAAGAAGAAGAAGAAGTCGGTATAGGCTAACCCCTGTATATTGTTCATCTATCCAGTACACTTTCATCTTACCTATATCTATGGGTTGCACTGTAACATTGTGGCTTCATTTTATTTACAAACTTAATCAAAGTCACGCATGTGACAGTGGTAGTATTGACTACTTTTACCAGTAATCGTAACGTGTTTGTATTGTACCACGATGGTACGGCGCATTGTCGTTGTGACGGGTGCGAATGGGTGAGTCTTGATCTTTCTAATATAGCAATTTGATCGGGAATTTCACCTGTAGTGGTGTAGGCTTTGGTATATGCCAGCGACTTCTTTTTCAGCTATGTCACGCCACACCAAATGACGCGTTACCTCAGGGCTTCGCGGTCAATGGCGACGCGTCAGCGATGCAGTCTCATAACGGGTTTACTCTTATAATGGCTTGCAGAAGTATGACTCGTGCTGAGGCGGCACGGACAAAACTGCTAGGCCTACTGGATTCCTACATCATTCAACTTCAGAAGGAACCTGGTTATGACGGATATGCCCATTCTTTTCGCAAGAACGTCATTATTGACATCATTTCCCTCGACCTTGCAATGATCAGTACCGTATTCAAATTTGCGGACGAGGTTACCAACAAGTGAGCTAGTTATTCAAAAATGACGATACAACCTTCTTAATCAAAGCAACTTAGATATCCTTATGTTTCTCACTTGATTCTGAATGCTGGTGTTGCAAGTTTCAGTAGAATAGACTGGATCGGGGCTATTAAACAGATTCTCACTGAGCCAGTGAATGGAGTAACGGCCCCTAATTATTACCACCAACACTCAGGAGAACTCAGCATCGATGGTCTAGGGTGGGTATGGCAGTGCAATCTATTCAGCCACTATGTTCTTGTGAGTTTCCCTGGCGTCTTTCCAATGAAACATCTAATCATATACAGTACCGATCCATTCAACATCTCCTCCTTGCGTCTCCGTCAGATCTCGGTTCTCGCGTTGTGTGGTCATCCTCTATCGAGGCTTCACCAAACTTCTTCGACCTGGAAGATTGGCAAAACAAAAAATCTCAACACTCATACGAATGCACCAAGTATCAGATCGACCTAATTTCGACGCGTCTCGACCAGCTGGCACTTCAAAGACCAGCTTCTCGGCGTATACGACACTTCGTCACACATCCAGGAGTATGCTCAACGAATGTCGCTGATGCTTTAGTTGGGCCTGTGCTCAATTTTTGCAAAGTGCTCGTCTTCTATCTCGTACGTAATTTTCTTTCAAGATGTCGTCCATCCCCCTGAATATGTGATACAGGTCCGCTTCTTGGGATCTCCAAACCATACTATCGACCCCTTAAAAGCAGCCATTGCAGCTGTACATATTTCCTTGGCCCCTTTGGCATTCGTGACGCTATTCGACAAACGGGACGGCACAACCCCTCGTCCAGCCAAGTTCGGTGCAGAAACAAATCGTTGGGGTCACGAACGAGTGGGCGTTATGGATGTCAAGAAATGGACAGAAAATCGAGCGGAGAGTGATGTCCTTTTGAACAAGCTCGAAGCCTTATACCAATCCCTCAGGAACGCAGAAGAGGTCACATGCAAATTCGAGACAGTCTCTGAGCATATGTGATAAGGCTGATACAACAATTACGTTGGCCGCTACCGTCAATCCGATATGATCCCTACTTTCCGACGTTCTCTTGAAGAAAATCATGAATCATGCCGGGTTTAGGCTTAGGTAATGGGTAATGGCGTTGATAGCTCTATGTCAGCTCACTTGAAATATCGCGGACACACTTTGCGCCAGAATTGATGACCTGATGGCTTCTTGTATTGTGTTTGACCCACACACTGTTGTTTTTCGCTATGCTTCATTAATCACGGAATTTTTACAGTTCTCAAATCGCTCGTTTAATCTGAGCTTGCCTGCTGTACGTAACTCATTTGATTCTCCAATACATATCATCTTGATGCTTCGTCCATTTCCTTTCTCCATCTCTTTTGAATTTCGATGCTCTCCCTGAATATCTTATACTTGGCTTCCAATAGTTTCTTCTCCCTCGCAGACGCTGAAGGTTCAACGAGCGTTCCAACAGGTGTCATCTCGACCTGTGATGTGATCATTGACAGAAGATGAGATGGTGGGTGGTTAGACAAAGAACTCTCACCATGATCTTCCACAACAGATCACCCTGTTGCTGCCCACTCATATCACATGGGGCTATATACGTGCCACTTCCCTCACCCTCTTCTGAACGACTCCTCTGGCTAACTTCTGCCGCAAAACGCCCGAGCATCGCAGCACCTAGCACTACTGCCGCAGAATGTTCAAACGGTAAAACAACCGGCATACCACATATATCAGCAAAGAGCTTCATTAGCGGTATATTCTTCGCCTGCCCACCGCTCATGTATATTGTCGAGATGTTATGTCCTTTCGCGTTCATCTCGTCGACAATATGCCGCGTTTGTAGAGCAATAGCTTCGAGGGTGACGTTATACTTCCGCGCAAGGTCGTTGAGACCATCATCCTAGGGAGCAGGCTTTCAATGAAGTTTCTGAGATCGACAGAATTTTGTGTCACTCACAAGCTCTAAACCGACGAACGATCCCTTCATTCGAGGATCCGCAATTGGCGACCTGTTTCCTATTACAACATGTCAGTTGTGTGAGTTTAGTACAGGAGGAACACGATGAATAATACCATGGAAGTCGGGATAAATATGGAGATCTTTGGTGAGTTCCGTCAATGTTTCGACGTTATACTCTCTTCTGAGTTCCTCCAAAATTTCTTGGAGAACTAACAACGTGTTATCAGCATTTGACATACCTTATAAAAGCGAAGAAGCGCCGACCAGTGTGGATGTTCTTCTCTTGCGCCTTGGCTAGCTCTACGAGTTTCGTGTACGCAGGATGAGTTGTCAGAATAAAGTCGATCAACTGCGAAGAGGATGATGATGGTATGTAATCGACAGCAATATTAACGTACTTGGCCAGTCGACGACTGCCCGCCCTCATTCATCCACCATCCTTGAAAAACGGCGTCCTATCGAAAACTAAGCCTTGTATCCTAATGAGAGCGAAAAGACGTACTTTATACGGCCCCCATACCCCGTTGACAAAGACACCTTTAGGACTCTGACCTGACTTCAGCCAAATCAAAGTACGTGAGGGAGCCAGGAATGACACACCTGGACCAGATGACAAGTACTTGTACCAGCAACAGCAGCGAGGCGATGCTGGGACGTGTCCAGAGACGGAATGATCTCGGAAAGTATGCCACCTTCTTTATATCGAGCTGCAACCGTACCAAGCCACCCAGCATACCTGTCAAAGGTATAAAAAATCCAAACTTTATGATAGTTGAATCCAACACACGCGTCAATCAGCCCACTTCCAACAGGTGTTCCTTCTAACAGGCCGAGTTCTTCTGCTGCGCCCTTTGTAAGGCCTTGACCGACCGGACGGCCTGCGGTTAGGAGATTGCTGGCTTCTGCTCCTAATTGCTTGTACCCAGTCCTTGCGATATCCCCAAGGCCGATCTTGTTAAAGAACTCGGCATTCCAACCACTCTTGGGCACATAGGAACATTTGCAGGTAAGAGAGCAACATGATCGAGTTACGTTGGAGGTTGCGCGGTATGTCAGGAAGTCTGGGAGATCGAAGAACTGGCATCGGGAGAAGAGCGTCGGGTCCATGTGGTTCTTGAGCCACAGTATTTTGGGTATTTCCATCTCGAGCTAAACCACAAAAAGTCAATATCGGAATCTGTCGTCCTCAGATCAAGATGCTTATACACTCATGACCCCACCGACATAGTCCAAGACAACGGACCCAGTGCTGTTTATCAAGTCGGCCTCTTTTTCCGCCCGATGGTCTGCCCACAGTACAACATTTCTGTCGCCATATTGTCCCAGTTGATCACCCTTTGTGACTATGATAGGCTCGCCTTGGAAGTCTGACACGGCTAATGAACATGTTGCATCAAAACCCAAGCCTTTTACGGCAGATGGCGAAGAATCTGATGAGGAAAGGCAGTCCTTCACGGCCGCGCAGATGTTTGACCATATGTTGATGGTCGATTGTTCGAAGATGCGGTGATCATTCGGATCGCGATATGTGATCGTGTCATGAATGGAGGAAGCGACAACCAAACCATCCTTTTTTACCAGAGAGGCACGAACGGAACCTGTTCCAACGTCTATACCTATGTAATGTGGTTCAAGGGACATGATGTAAGGGCGCCTTGGGCGAGCCAGCCAAGATAGTCAGCTTTAAGCCGCTTGGGAGGAATTACGTTTCTGAAGTCAATTTAGATTAACGATCGGTGGGGTACGTATTGATGAATTGTTGAACAACCGTTGCAGTTCTACAATGTCGGATGGGCGATCAGAGTTCCCGTCCCACCTTACCAGAAGTTGTACTGATCATGCGCAACGACCCCGGACCGCTGAACTCCGCAAGACGCGTCCGCGTTGTTTGGTTCAAGCCAATGATGTGAAGCTCAATTGAAATCATCATTACCGTCACAAACTTTTGTCTTCATCTTGGTTGAGTGCAAATGCTGTTAGCTCTCAAATTTCTCGGTGCAGCTCTTCTTGCGTCTCAGCGCGTACTTGCTACCAGCGGTGCTCAAAAAGTGCTGAATGTGCACGCTAGCAACCGATTCGATGGCTTGGACCTTCCTAGGACTATGCACTTGTCGAACATAGAGTCGCATGAGTTCACCATGCTGTCCCATCCGAGATTCCCCAATCATCAAGTTCGTCTGAAGAAAAGTCACTTCTGCGATCCCACTGTTAAGTGTGTTATAAATCTGTAACCTTCAAGTTGCGATAAAGACTGGCTATAGCGTGTTCACCGGTTATCTTGATGTTGATGCTGGAGCTAAGCATTTATTTTTCTACTTCTTTGAAAGTAGACGCGACCCAGCCAAAGGTACGCGCATGCATATACAATGCAGTTTACTTGAATATCGCAGTCCATGTCATCTAACCTATGTACTCTCTCACTCTTTCTGTAGACGACGTAATGATGTGGATCAATGGAGGTGCATATCCTTTGAATCATAGATATATCGCCCTCCTGAGAAGTCTTCAGGCCCGGGATGCTCTTCCTCTATGGGTTTGCTGATGGAACTTGGTAAATCCCATTTTCATTCTTTGCTACCCGTTGACCCCGCGAAACACAGGCCCTTGCAGTATTGATATGAAGAACAGCTCCGCAAACGGGAAGCTTTGGAACCCGCATTCTTGGAACGAAGAAGCCAATATCTTTTTCCTCGATCAACCGTGAATGTCTTTGGGCAATTTGTAATTATACTGATATCAAGATGTTTCACAGTGTCGGTGTCGGATTCTCATATGCAGACTTTGGAGAAACAGTCGAGACAACTGAAGACGCTGCGAAGAATGTCCATGCATTTATTACGATTTTCTTTGAAACCTTCAAGCAGTTTTCTGGACGTCCGCTCCATCTATCAGGGGAATCATACGGGGTATGACATTTGTTCGACCTGGATTTGTATACTTATATTTCATCAGGGCCATTATCTACCCGTATTCGCCAGCGAAATCTATGACCAGAACCAAAGGGCGATTCAGGAAGGTCGTAAGCCTCTGAATCTGCAAAGTGTTCTGATCGGAAACGGAATCACTGACATCTCGACGTGAGTTTCTTGTAGTTTCGACTTGGCGTATTCCAGGATGTCGATAGTTTTAGCCTTTACCCTGGCCGATATGAAGTGGAATGCGGGACTGCCTCTCTCAACGTCCCATTTCAGTCTATTAGCACCTGCGTAAGGATGAAGACTGCTGTACGTTGAATATCAGATCGTGGCTACGATTTCGCCTCATGAACATACGTCAAAAGCTTCCTCGCTGCCAGAAAGCAATGCAACAAGCTTGTATCGATCAATTCGATGTGATAAACTGCCGTGCGGCAGTCAATTTTTGTGATAGTGAGCTGTCTGCACCCATGTGGGCAACAGGTGAGAAGATTCTGGATTTCCTGAGTACGAGTATGGTAAACTGATACTGCAAAAGGCAGAAACGTATACGATATCTCCAAGGTGATTGGAATTCAGACGAAGTAACTAACTGATGGTTGCTTTACATGAAATTTAGCCGTGCGAAGGCGAACTGTGTTACGCAGAGAATGAGTCCATCAAGAGATACCTTGACCTTCCGGAGACACGCGTTCTCCTTGGTGTCGAATCTCCATCAAACTTCTCAGCTTGTTCTTCTATAGTCGGCCAAGGGTTCAACGCTCACATGGACAAATGGGCTTCTCCTGTGCAGACCTACGTCTCCAACCTCCTGGATCGTGGTGTCCGGGTCCTGATATATGCTGGCACCTATGACTGGCAGTGCAATTGGGTTGCAAATAAGTTTTGGGTAGACAAATTGGAATGGAGCGGGAGCGAAGACTACATGGCACAAAAATGGAGAAACTGGAGAGTTGGCGGTAAGATTGTGGGAGAAGTTAAATCAACCCAGCTTTTGACGTTTGCAACTATCCGTGAAGCGGGACATATGATAAGTACCGTTTTCCTGGCGGTCAATTTCGAAGCTAACCACATAGGGCCCGCACGTCCCATTTGACAAGCCTGCAGAGTCATTGTATATGGTTCGAAGATGGTTGAAGGGGCAGGACCTGTAATCATCACTTTCGGAATGCTCCGTTATATGTACCATGTTATATCGTTTTCCTACGCCCCGGATCATACGGAACATATCCTTCCGCTTGAACCACTTTCAAGGGACTTTCACTTGATATTCGGCTGTAACATATCAGCTATGGTCAGATGCTTCCGCGAGAATACGAAGTGTTTATTTTTTTTCAATTGCTGTGAAAGTTGGGAATGTCGATCGTTTGAAGAGCATAGTAAATCGCCACAGCACCCACTCTAACATCAATCTCACTCCTGTGTATATTTTGTCCAGCCAAAGAATCTGACCAGCGAAAACTTTAGTTACAATTACAATAAATTTACGTTTCTTAGTGATGCCACAAAGTTTTGTCTTTATCCATGTCGAGTCCGGGGATTTCGGACCTCATTCGTAAACCACATCGTCCGCCGAGTATATCACAGACTACATCACGTTTCATCTCGAGTATCTTCTTGGACATGTTATCGATTTGAAAAGTCACATCATTTCAGGCTCGGCCTTATTGGCGTCCAAAGGGGCAGGTTCCATGTGCACCCATAATCCGCCCTTGCTTTCAGTCAATCACGACGCCTAGGGAGACAAATCACATGTCTTACCTTAACGTATATCGTCAAGTGCAACCCTGGATGCACTCCATCACTCTTCGTAGGTTCTGCAAGAGTAAATCGCGCGAAGCGTTGAAGCAATCGCGTGAGTAGAAAAGAAACCTCGTTGTATGCAAACTGGGCCAAGCCCAGACGTCAGCCACACTTCAGCAGGCAATCGGGTAGGGTGGCCTTCGCTTACCTGCTGTCCAAGACAGATTCGAGGCCCAGCGTTGAATGGGAGAAAGATGAACGGGTTGGGTATGAGATACTTGTACAGTCGCTCGTCAAGAAACCGGTCGGGATCGAATTTCAGAGCTGTTCATAAAAATGAGTTTCGATTATACATCATAGAACCACTGCAGTGGTACCATCTGCGCCCCAGAGATCTTCCCTCCGATGCATCAAGAATACACCATAACTACACCTGTAGTTGTGAGATAAATTGAAGAGAACAAGAAAGATGAACAGTACTTCGTATGCGCTGGGATATAGAATGGACGTGCATCAGGATTATTTGAATTGGAGCGATTAGGCAAAGTTGTCGCTTTATTCGATGTTCTGTACCAAGTCAATTACTAGAGGCAAATGTGAATGTGTTAGAAAGTACCTGCTGTTGAAGGGACTATGGAGAGATCAATTTCGGGATCTAAGTAACATATTAAGGAGATCATTCAATCTTACACTGGCGGATACAATCTAAGTATCTCTTTTAAGATCACTTGCATTAATGCCGTGAATCACAAAGGTTGGAACTGATTAACTGACCGTTAATGAAAGCCCGCATGAACTTCATATCCTTGATTTGTTCGTACGATGGAAAGCCTGTGCCCACCATTTGGGCAATTTCAGTGCGAAGTCGTGTGACGATATCAGGGTGTTGAGTGAGCATATACATAGCAAACGTCATAGTCGATGCGGTCTAGAGAGATTTTCAGCGATTGTGCTGTGCAAAACCCAGTAACTCGTACAGTATCGCGGGCTGCAACTAGTAGATTGACCAGCTATCCCGAAAAGAGGAAGGTCAGATATAGTATCTACTATTATTTGGATTGACTCACCTCATCTTTCAGGAGCTGGTGATCTAAGAGAATATTAAGAAAATGTACGCTGATTGTTGAATTTTTTTTCGAATACAGACAGACCTTCTGTTTGTGATACTAAATGATCGAGTAGGGTGCCATCAAGTATTTCCTGGCCGTTCTTCTCAGTCGCATTCTGCTCTTTTCTTGTGCGATTATTTCTGATCGCCTCTTCTAGAATTGGCTGAGCAAACTCATCTATGACGGCACGGTGAGGAAGCACGCGATCTTTCCAAAACTCTAATAGCGCCCACGATGGGCCATAGCGAGTTCGGAGGGCCGAGAGTAATTGTCCTTGGAGGAAAGAATCAACAAAGCGATTGGACGGGTGTTGGCTCTCCGACGGTTGACGCGAAGCAGGATATAACGAAGAAGGTGGGGGATAAGGAAGTCCCGCAGAGAGTGAACGCACACAATTTCCAAAAAGGAACTCGGAGGCTGAGTCGAGAGTGAAACGTGACACAAGATCCTGTCATTTTCAAGTCATTGTCGGATCGATTCCTTCTATATTCGCTGATGGATACATACTTGAAAGTCGATTGGATATCCTTCATCCTGCCTTATCCTGGCTTGATCGAGCGCGTCTTCAGAATGTCGATCGAATACTTCAAAATGGCTAATTCGCTCTTTGGTGAAGAAAGGGCGAGTCATCGATCGATGGAACCTGTGGAGCGGAGGTCATGTCAACGTCGGAACTACAATGTATCTAAAAACAGATTGATTCACTTCCACATCTCGCCATCAGAATTGAAAACGCCGGTTCCCAAAAGTGTGGTGAGTTGGGAGCGAAATATGGGTCCTGATGGTTGCAATTGTTATAGATAGGGCAGAAAAGCTTGCCATTGAGCTACCTTTTTCGAAGTTACCAAACTGGGTTGCTAGTATTGCCTACTCAGGACGTCCGGATTGGTCAAACTGTTGTATCATATGATATCAGGATCGAGACGATACCTTGACGTGATCCGGTTCAAAAGTGAAGATCTTGACATTTCTTCAGAATTGATATACGAGAATGTTGGGCGTGACCTTACCCGAGGTTCCCCAACCAGGTTAAGGAGATAAGTATTCCCGTACTGACGACTCCAGAAGAGGAAAATATCGCCTCAAGGTACCAAAAAATGAGGTGAATACACAATTGACACAAGGTAGATACCGACCAGGATATCCTGATTTGAAACTCTTCACCATAGCAGCCACGAGTGAAAGCCCCAGAGGCCAGGGATCGTAGACTTGAGGGACCATGAGAGAGCCAGTACGTCGGGCTTCAGCAGAAGCTGAATGCACATTCCACACATAGGATGCAAACAGGAACACGGGGTGAAACAATAAAGCCGACGCTATCGCAACTCGGTATGATATAGGGGCACCCAGTCGCGAAGACACGTCTAGGAAGACATAAGCAGTGCAAGAGACGATTATCCAGGGTAAAACAAGCCGAGCGAGGTAGTGGAGGCCTGGTGGTAATTGTATCATCGTGGTAAACCAAAACAGAGTGTCTGGAATCTTTCGAGACTAACACGTGCCTTTTATACCGTCTCAGATGACCCAATACCTGATAGATAAGGCCCAAAGCATGACAGAAATTATCTCCGGCAGCTTTTCTACAAATATTCAACTGAGTTCTAGGATGACCGAATTTGCTTTCGAATCTCGAGACAAATTTGAGCCGCCTTTTCCAAAGGCCGTAGAGAGCATACGAAGACCGAACAGACCGAGTGTGAAACAAGTTTAGTCGAAGGATGTCATGGATACAGGATTGCTCAGGCAATGACTGCAACAGGAACAAAACTGCCATACAAAATCGGGACTCGGACGTGCCGTGATGGGATCTATGTCCCTTACTTAAGTGTGTACATACCACACTTATTTATAAATCACTTCACAATTGCAAGTGACAGAGATATGCTACGAATGATGATCAGTCAAATATTGTCCAAAACAGAGACGCTTCACGTTCTTTTGGACTGATGAATCATGTCAAGCGGATCGCTACTATAAGATGGGTGGCATCTGCAAATCTGGCAAGTAGACCAAATCCTCACCGTATCTTCAAAGTTGGCAGTTCTGACTCTTTCAGATACTAAGTACATACATAGAACCAATACAAGATTGACGTCGGAACTAGAGAGCATCTGAGAATTCCTTAACCAGTTTGATTCCTCCCCTGGGTTGGCCTGCGGAAATGGTCTGTAGATAAATCAAGAAAGCGAAAAAAGAAATAATGATATATGAGGTTAGTACATAGTCCTGATCTGCCGGGGCAGTAAGCATCCAAAATGTCGCGGGTCATTTAACATCAAGTCTGCACGATGCTCTATCTCTATTGAATAGGGAGTATTCAAAGCCATTTTATCAAGAGCTACTGGTCCAGCCGTTGACAATAATACTTCCATCTGCCGAGGGACCGGTGAACTCATTGGAACCACTGGAAGATGATGAGACTGAAAGAGATGAAGAAGTTACGGCGGCAGCGACAGAACCAGTGGCAGAAGCACCACCAGCGCTCGCGACATTTACGCCTGCAGAAGGGCCATTGGTCGGGTTGGATCCGCTGGAGAGTGGAGCGTTTGAAGGGATGTTCCAGCCATTGACAATAATACTTCCATCTGCAGAGGGACCGGTGGTAAGGTTGAGACTACTGGAGGATGGGGTCGAAGAGGATGGAGAAGCAGCGGGATCAGAGCTGGTCGTAAAGGCACCACCTGTGACAATGGAAGAGGTCTGGTTGGGGCCACCGGAAGACGAGGAAATTAAAGAAGAGGTCGGGACGGCAGCGGCAGAGGAGCCAGTCGGAGATGCACCAGAGTTCACGACAACGGCAGCGGCAGGGGAGCCAGTCTGGGAAGTATTAGAGCTCGCGGCAACGGCAGCGGCAGAGGAACTAGTCGGTGAAGCACCAGGATTCACGACGACGGCAGGGGCCTGAGCAGGTATGGCTGAAGAGGATGAAGAAGAGGTTACAACCAGAGGAGCAGCGGAACCAGTCGTAGAAGCTCCACCAGCGCTCGTGGCATTTCCGCTTGCAGAAGGACTATTAGTCGGGTTGGAGTCACTGGAGAGTGAAGCGTTCGAAGGGGTGTTCCAGCCATTGACGATAATACTTCCATCTGCAGAGGGACCGGTGGCAAAGTTGGGACCACTGGAGGATGAGGGGGCTGAAGAGGATGAAGAAGCAGCGGGAGCAGAGCCAGTCGTAGAGGCACCAGCAACAATGGAAGAGGCCTGGGAAGGGGAGATGATGACGGTAGAAGCGGAAGGCTGCGAGCCGGAAGTCGAGTTAGTAGGACGGGCAACTTCACCGAGAAACTCGGGCTTGGTGTCGATGAAGGCAACGGTGGGACCAGCTATAATTTTGTCCTGGGCACGGTCGCGGACGTTGTTGATCAAGGGTTGTCCATCAGAAGTGATGAATAGAGCAACGGGACCGTTGATACCGTTAGGGACAACGCATTGACTCAAGGGGAGAGGGGCCGACGTAGCATTACCTCCGACGAGCATCTGGCAGAACATGGACTATTTATCGGTGGTGTTTTAGGATTCGTAAATTGTTACATGATATTGAAGAAACTCACATCTTCAGGGATCGTTCCATTGATGGTGCTGGCCTGGAAAGTAAGTAGCGTCCCGGGGGCGACGGTTCCATTGTTGGTGACACTGAGGGGCGTGTTCGCGGGGATGGGGATGTTGCATCCACTCATGAAAGGAGAAGCGACCGCGAGGACCTCGCTGGGCGTGAAAGCAATATCGTAAGCTGCGGGAATGGCTGTGCCAGTGCTAGAAAGGACATTGAGAATAGTTTGGTGGCGAGCCTCAACGGTCAGGACGGATCCAGCCATATCCAAGAGGACAGGATCAGTGAGCAGAGTTGCTCCACCAAGGTACGCGGATACACCAAGATTTTCGACGACGCGGGCAGTAGCAGCCATCGTAGAAACGTCCGTCAGTGCCGAACCGAAGTCAAAGGTACACCCTGTGATGGGAGTCTCTCCGAAAGACTTGAGGGCGTTTTGCAGCGTTTGTGAGTGCGAAGCCTCATCACTTTGGATGCTCTGGAACTGCTGGGCAGGAATTTGACTTGATGAAAATCCAGCTGCGGTAAAATCGGCATCCTGGAACTTCGCGATCGCTTGTGTGTAGAAATTATTCTCTAGCTGTTCCAACACATCGGCAAACTCTGACAAGAGAAGATATACATTGGAAATTCTACCAAGAGGTGTTTACGTGTACTCACTGAATACCAAAACGTCAGAAGCTGCACGCTTTCCATAGAAACGGGCGGGAGCGGCCGACACAAGAAGAGGAGCTGCAAGGGTTAAGGGAAGCAAAGAGTAATGCATTTTTTCGAATGAAGACTGCCGGAGTGATAAGCCTGCTCAAACGAATGTGAAAGTAATTTGAAAAAAAACAGGGGATGCGGCCGGGCAAGCCCAAGAAAAAATGACTATAACGGATGGAAACACCCTTATCGTCAGCATTCACAAGGTTCATTGAGGGCAAAGGGGCTTACAAGGCACAGAGAGGGAAAAGAAAGGAGTGGCAAAGAGACGGATTGATGGGGGATGGGTATTTGTGTGAAAGTACCACGACCCAATCATGATGCATGATGCTTAGGTTTCATCGTCGTTCTGATTGACATCGGTCAGTTCGGATTCCTTGCCATCCCTATGGTGACCTCAGTTCCTTGACGTCTGGCTCCCAATCGAATGTGAGAAGATCCAGGCAAGTAGTTCTTTCTGGTCAATGATACTCAGTTCAAATTTGAGATTTTCTACCACTTGATGACTACCTCTCTACGGTGATCACAGCGAATGCTGTCACTGTCGCTCGCTGTCTGTGAGACTTGAGAGGTTGTACTCATCCCGCACTGCGGTCGGCAGGCTCAAGTTGGCGCCCCGACGATTTCAACCTAGATTGAAACCGAGTGATCGTAACTTGACCGTTGACAAGGTCTTTGAACACAGTGAAATCATTTGCAGCCTTATATTACTAAGTTACTAAAGTTGATATCTACCTACGCCGTGTGGATAACAGCTATGGTCACACCTGTGAGGGCACGCCACGATAGACCTAGTGTAAATGACGCTATTTCTCGAAGGCAAAGGATACTTCCAATAATCACTGGCAAAAGCGGGGTTGCTATTGTTATCCCGGAATATCCGAGAGTCACATGATTGCGAACAAGGAGCGATTGCCCACCCCTTGCTGCCAGTAATGCCTAATCCTGACTTCTTCTACAGGAGAGGTCAAACTCTGCATTTGAACAACGACGTGACACTACAGATGTCATCGTGTAAGAGCTTGAAACTTACCGGAAACTTTTGGTTTCTTGTGAGAACTCAAGCGATTGAACACGGGTATCATGCGGAAACAAAAGCAAGATGTTATGAATGTTCGAGACACATCTGACTCCTGCACATCTTGTCGACTCGGGCTCGCTTTGCCGGCCAGACGCCAGAAACGTGTCGATTGAGAGCGTGCTCGATGGTAATAACGGAGAGATTCAGAAAAGGTCGGCCCTCTTCTGTCCTAGCCTTACGATTATTTGCTGCCAACCATTCCAACAGTGTCCAAATTTGTAACGTCCGATCTCGAGACTAGTATACCTGTACTTGCCCCATCAGTATGATATTCGAAGAAATTGTCAGAATGAGAATCACAATTCTGAATTTTTCTTCTCGAAACGTCTCAAGTTTCAACGCGTCAGTATCTCGTAAAATTCTTCACCAATGAGGACATCACTCTGCCAACCTTCTAAATTTAATTGACCGAAATGATCGTGAGTGGTCTGGGGCCAGGATGTACTGCGTAGCGGAGGATGTCATGGATTACTTCCAAGCGGCGTATCTTACGTGAAGATATGTCTGAGAACTCGCTGGGGCTGAAAGTCAAGCCGAAACGTACCAAAGATCTCAGCAGGCCTGTCTCACATAAGAAACTTTCCGGACTCGTCAGTTTGAGTGCATTCAAATTAGTGAGGCTTAGTGTGTGACATCTCTGATGTCGAGAATTCTATTTCTCATGAGAACCTTATACTCGAAGCGTATGCCTATACTCCTCAAGTGAGATGCGAATTGAACATGCACAGCAAGCACATGTCAAATGACCATTGGCTATCAATTGTTTTTGACAGATTTATGGAGCCTCAGAATTATGACATTATTACAGGGTCCAAATGTATAGCTTGTCCGTCTTGTGCGAATATGACGAAGACCTTAAACGAGTTTGCGGCTAAAAATATCTAGTAGAGGTGACGAAAATTTACTTGCACAATGAGGCGTACAGCAACAATGAGGGGCTGTTGTATTGCTTGTGGAGCTATCAATTTTTTTCTGTTTTGGCATTAGAAAAGTTATGGCAGGTGTACCACTATGCCTCAACATTTAATGATGAACTCTATATTATAGAAGCTATGCTGACAGATCTTAAAAGTTTGATTGAGTATTTGTGCCAATGATCATGAATTCTATCTTGACCGCCAGTTGTGGTTAGTTCACGTCCGGTACCAGTGGGTGTCCAATGATAGATAAGTATACCTGCATCGTTATTGGTCAGAACAAGTGAACAGTGAAAGGAGGCTTGATTTGTAATGCTAGATGCCTTTGGCCGTTGTTTAGTTGTTCGGGACGATTGATATTGCTGTGCTTGCTGGGTTGTGCATGATCACTCATGAGAAATGAATATTCTACGGGGGCTGAGAACAATGATCTTGCGGCTTGCAATTTAGCAACATCAATTAAGTAAAATCACCCATCCATGACTCGATAAATCCGGACACTTCAGCATACAGGTGATGTAGTCACACGCATACTTGCAATGGCTTCGACTTGAGCATAAGTACAAGCTGAAGAATCAACAAGCTCTGTAAACAAATGTCCCCTCATGAGACAGGGCTAAGCCTACATAAATATTCACTTTCTATGATTATTTACACGTCCCGACAAGCACGGCGATCAACCAAACAACTGAACCTAATCAAAAGGGGAGTCTACATTATGAAACGTGATGTAAGTGCGTGGACCGACTCATATATCTACATCCTTTGAGAAAGCAAATGTCGACAGATCGTACATTCAGCTACACTTCCATCCACATCCCATTTACACAATGGTACAAGCACCTGCTCGAAGTCCCAAACATACTGTTCAAGTTGACCAGAGCTCAGGCTCTCTGGGTACAGAACAACTTCCAGTGTTCACGCCCAACGGACAACCATCGTTGACCCTCGATGCCATCCAGGTACGCGCTTCAATCTTGGTTGCCTGGGTCATACCTGATTGAAAAGCTCTGATTTGGACATGTTGATCTGTTGATCAATTCTTCTCAATTAGGCCCTCATCATGGCGGCTCAGAACACCATCGTAGCAAATACTCGCACAGAAATAGCAGCGGCAAAAGCCGACATTCAAAATTATATCAAGCATGAGCTCGCAGATCTCGAGACACGCGTTAGTGCTGCTGAGAGGTGGTTGAGTATACCGATACCACAACATCTTCAATTGTGCCCTGATTTCAGCTTCGTGTAACAGCCTCAAACGTATACCCATCCAGCTGAGCAATGCTAGGAAGCCGTTCAACTCTCCTCTCCAGTATCCTGCGGGCGTGGAGATAGTCGAAGGTATGCCAATTCTCAAAAGAGATATCCTCAACCTTCTTGGTACGGATTTCATCTTCTTCTGTCCTACGCCACAGCCTCACTTTTGAATCTTGATTGGATTACACCAGAGTCAGATTGTATCATCACAGCCAAAGTACTAGAGCTTCCACCACTTCAGGGAGAACCATCATTAAGCCAGCGGCGTGTCCAGATTGGGGAATTCTTGGGCGCAGTTTAAGTCACAAAGGTCATGAGGTTGTAAAGACGAGTTGGTCTAGAGTATGAGTACAATTCTATCCTACTTTTGCAGTTTATGTATGATAACAACCAATCCCTGACATTTGAAGGCATGTACCACAGTACACATCCTTCTGTGGTGATAAGACTAATATAATGACTTTTCTCATAGAACTGTCTCTTTAGTAGTATTCAACTCCAATATCTGTGATATCCTTTCAGGACCTCTACTATGTGGCATGTTAAGCATGCCTTGTTATGATCAGGTATTTAGGGCCACTGAGAGCATCAGGCACAAGCCGTGGACAAGTCTCTTTGTTGTTAGAGACAAAGATGAAGCACAAAAATAAAATGTATATATGACTCACTAGTAGACCTTGATCTATACTTACAATACATGTAGAGCTTACCTACATTGTGCTTATCATAGGATCCACCTTCTAACATGCCTCAAAATGAAACTCCATGGTGACAAACATGGTGTTGGCCCTAAGGGTTAAATTAGTATCTACATCATTCATTCCAAGCACCTAGTTGATACAGTATTAGGGGCTGTGGTATAGGGGTTTTCTTGGGAATAATGCAATTTAATGGCCATTTGTAATGGGATAGTACAATTATACCATAATGTATATGAGCTATAGTCCATGCTTTTGGCATGGGCCTGTAGCTCTTGCTTAGTCCCAGACCCAACCTCACTTCATTCAGTTTGTTAGAAGATATAACCTATACGATACAGCAGTAAGTGAGTCCTCAGTCTTTGCTCAATTGACTGTATTGATTTCCTACCTATACGATACAGCAGTAAGTGAGTCTGTATCGAATGGTAAGTTGTTATCTAGTTATATAGTACGTATTGTAACTCACCCTCAGTCTTTGCTCAATTGACTGAGGGTGTCGGTAGCGTAGTGCGGTATATATATACTTTTATTGTCCTTTGTTCTTAGAACGGCCAGTGCGCCCCTGAGTCCTTTGTCCTCTATGGTCTGTGCGCCCTTGGC
>JABFYK010058213.1:22997-66523 GCA_018849495.1 Termitomyces sp. T123_Mx157 | reverse complement strand
AGGTGGCCAAACTTTTCCTATGACAAACCCGACATGCGAACCGTCACACTGCTGGCACTGGAACCTGTTTCCATTGGAAAAATGGAAAAGGAAACCTGTCATACCATTTCTTTGACAAATTTTTCCTTTGGAAAAAGGCTTTTTCCATTGTTTACAGTCTTTTTCCATTGGAAATACACTGTTTGGAAATGACATAACAGGTTTCTTTTTCAGTATTTCCTCAGGAAAGATTATTGGCTGCCAGCAGTGTCAGTTCTTTTCTCTTCCTTTTTCAAAAGGGCGAATGATTGACTCATGGTACGTCAGGGAACAATAATATTCATGGCCGGCGAAGTCATCGCCAGCATCCACATACTCTACCCCACCTACGGGCCCCCCAAAAAAAACAAAAACAAACTAAAACACGCAGCAAATTCTTCTCCCGCAATCTAGCTCATGACGTCGAATCGTGCCTTTGGGTGCTGACCCACATCTGCCTCGCGACGGTCCCGGCACCAATGCATGCCGAGACGAACGCCTGATGGGAGCGCGGCCCTCGGGCGTCCACGTCCACGAAGGTGCGATCGAAAATCCCCCGTGGCGCCGGATAGTCCGCACGTACTTTGACGGCGATGTGAATACTGTTGGCGCGGCGAAACGGGATATTTATTTGGAGTACAACGGGCGCAGTATACGACAGATAACAGAACAGGTCCATGAATATTTCAGACCCCTCGGTCGTCTTGTGGAGGAGCGGTGGGAGCTGATTGTGTTTGCGCATACTTACCATGCGAGAGAGTATCTCAATACCCATTCTCTTTCTAGACAACTCATTGATGATACCATCGAAAGCCTCCGGCAGCGATTTCTTCCAGTTCATACCAAGACAAACGAGGTCAAGGAGTATAGGACATCACGGAAGAAGCGGTTAGAGACATTTAGCAACGCACGGCGTGATTTGATTACTCGTGGCTTGATTACTTGCAAACCCACTCGCAGTGCCGCGTCGTCTGGGCTGGAGACTCCTGATTCCAAGAGATTCAAGAGATCAGATATCGTGGAGTGTGGGGAGAGCGTGGATGAGATGGATGAAAGCATGGACTAGGTGCTCTGCGTTAGCTATCTATTTGCTCGACGGACCAAGATCCTCTACTAACGTAGCGGGCATCATGCTCATCACTCGAAGAGTATGGCACCAATTTACCAGTCTATGGTTTATAGTAAGTTCTGCAGTTTCAATATGATTGATTTTGATGCCTCCGGCTTGCAAAAGTTGTCGTCGCCACCTACAGGCATCGTGGTAAGTAGAAGGTACGGATAGTAATCAAGTACATATGACCAGTTCTTCGTTTGAGACCAAGGCTTGGATAAACGTGGTCATTGTATGATAACCCTGTGCTTGTGCAAATCGGAATTCGTTCCTCATCGACACCAGGTCTTGCAACTATGTCAGACACTACCTCAGGATATAGGCGTTGGATCCCTTATAATATACGTGTCTTCGTCAAATAAGATGTCCGATTCTTCCCTCGATGACAAAGCTTGAATGAAGGAGTTCGCTGCAGACAAACCCGCTCTTGCGCATATCGAATTTGTTCCTCATCGGACACCGGAGCTCTGTAACGATGCGAGACACCACCAGCTGGAATGTCAGGATATACTGAATCTTTGTCATGTCCCTTGTGATAGACTCCAGTCTTGAGCACATTACGTATGTCATAATGAAAATCTTGGCGAACGCACAGATTTTCCCATCGTTCTTACAAAGGAAGGTCGGCAGCCATAAATGAAGCTCTACCCCAGTCCATTAGGACCAGAGAGTTAGTTCCTGCTCGAAAAATGATATTTCCGACGTGGATATCGTTGTTACAAACCACCATAGCGGCGAAGGCGCCGCCCAAGCTCCAGAAAACGTTGAGAGATGACCTCAGCCTCCTCAGTGGCAATGTTGATGCCAGGTCTCAGTGACGACATCGGCCGTCCAGGAACATATGCAATCATCAGGCCACGGATATGATTTAGCGATGAATAGGGAGACCATGTCAACATTTTGTTTTAAGCGGTGGGGAATGAGCCAATGAGTCTGTGCCTCAGCGAGACGTCTTTATGCTCGAATTCCGTGAAATGAGACTCTTCAACCATCTCAGGGACAGAAGAGGACTTGCCGGAACCACTTATTACGCGCAATGGCGATCGGTTCCCGTATGGCTTGTTGCATGCACTGAAATGCAAACAATGAGAACCAAGGCCAAAAAGAAGAGTGGAATAAATGCGTACGCAGAGAGTGCGAAATACCATGGAAGTCTTGTAGGAGTATTTTCTACTTGAAGTCACAAAAGAAGCACCAGCTTGCTCTTCAACTTACAACTTATGAAACCGCCATCAGCCATTATTATGTTATAGAGTGAAGGTAGCGAAACAAACTTCCGATACGCAGGAGATGTGTTATTGTCGATACAAAAAAAAATGCCTCTAGAAAACACAACGCTATCCAGCCAAAAATTCTGGACACGAGTTACCACTCACATAGTGCAGGTGCTCTTCCATGTATATATTCAACGGCCTCTGATAGTATATGGATACCGAAAAATTCTTGGAGAGCCTCGACCCTTTCAGCTTCAGTCGTCACCGTCCTGACAATATCAGTGTGACTCCCTATATGTCTCCGAATCACAGCACCCTCCATTGCAAATCTCCCAACATGCCTCGTCTCAGTAGGCCTATCTGTCGCCTCTTCTTCCTCTAGGAAGAAATATTTTATAGCGATGATACTATTCCAGAAGATTCCCCCCGGCCTGCAAGAGACGGCGAAATTCGATTCCTCAAAGTCGGTTGGGAAGAACTCTTCCTCTGAGAAAGCATACACCACCCTCCATTGTGTTAAGTGTGCATCTGGTGTGTCCTTGATATGGATAACGTTTAAATGCCACTCAGTCGTTGTCGAAGCTTGGCTAGATTAGATGAGATGACTACTTCTGAATCGCACTAGAGACTCACTGAGTCTTGAATCAGGGTGAGCCCCACGAGTAAGCCGATGTTGTTCGGTCGGTGTTGTGCCCATGACAATGTTGTCTTCAAAGGATGAGAGAAGAATGGGACGCGTGAGCCCAGAACCACCAAAACCAACATCTACGAGGTACGTTACACTGCTCTTCTCCCCTGGTTGCACGAAGATGATCATATGAGAGAGACCAGTATAAATAGGTGTGTCAGATGCTCCTTTGGCAAGATTAACTCTCGCAGAGCCAGTATAAGCCCTGGATAATTAGAGAGATTTTATAGGGTGAAAAATAGACAGTATATCATACCGATAACCCAATCCGCAAAGCATCTGAAAAAAGAACGTGTTCAAACCGAAGCAATAGGATCCTTGACGCTCAACAGCGATCCTCTGATACAGCCCTTCGGTACTGATATCCATAAAGTGTTCAGCCGAACTGGGATATTGATGAAAATCATTACATGGGCCCTAGCCTAATTATTACTGAGGCAGGGAGTCTCACTCACTAATGCATCATGGTATTTTCAAAAGGAACGGCCACGAGAAATAGGCGGTTAATCAGGGTCAAATTGTTCAATGTGGTTGGAAATCGACCATGTGTGATATCATCGTCGGAAACGGGAAGCGGGAACTTGATGCTCGACAGCCAGTTCGCAATCTGCCTGGGAGAGTAGGCAGATGCCTCACGCTTGACCAGAAGCCCCCCCTTCAAGGTGCCGTCATTATGCTGGGCAAGGTTTGACATCGTGGAGATGGTGAGAAAGTAACGAGATACAGTCGACACGTTGACCTGTATTTACTATCATGTACCCATATCGTGGCTTTCCACAATATTGTGTGGAAGCTTCGAAAATGGCAAAAACACAATCCTTAACATTGTAGCAAGAGGAATTATCCAGTCGATTTTTAAATTTGAAATCTTTTTGAGAAAGGCACCCCCTTAAATAGTAAGTAGCTAAAAGAAAGCTCTAAGTGCATATCAGTGATGACCTTGGTTCGACAAACTGAGCAAGCCAAGGCCACTGCGCCTCTACCAATTGACCGCATCCGAGAGGGTAGAAGGAGTGTGGCATTTATAACGAATATCAGCCGTCGAGAGGCTACTTCCTTTTTCCTTATTTCGAAGAGACAAGCTGAGACTAAAATGAGCTAACAAGGAGTGTGGAGGTGATGGAGGTGAAGATATGTATGCGAGAAGCTGAGAAAGGAGAAGACAGATGGATGGTGTCGTTTCTTTGAGTGCTGCCAGTTGCAGTGCCGCTCTGACACAAGAATTTCTGCGAAGGTAGATTGGCCAAGCTGAGGACGACCATCTACCGTGAGCTTTAATTATATCTTCTGATATCCCGAGACTAGCGCAAAACGTAGCGCCTCCGGCACGCGCTTAGGTGACCCCTGAGATCCGTGCTAACAAAGGAAGACAGCGTGGATTCGAACCATGTCCTGGATGGAAGCGATCGATCCTCGCAAATGAACAAGGCACGTCTGAGACCCTGTCGTTTGTCCCTGACTCGGACGAATTCCTCGTATCGCGACCTGTACTAAAGATGAGCTCTGTTCTTGTCAAAGTCTAGGTAGATGTCGATGATGAGATGGCGTAGGCTAGTGAGGTGCATAGGCCCAGAAGCAGTAAAGTTGGAAGTATAGGCTATCTAACGAGACAGAGTTTGGGAAGTCGGATTGATCGGGAGGTTGTGATTGATACAAAAGTTGATATAGTCGCGGGCACCAGTAGTGTAGTCACTGGCGCTGGTGGTTGATTTTTCTATGGCCTGAGCTTGCAGATATGTTGTAAGTGCGTCTGTATCCTTCAGGTCCGTAGGTGGGCGGATCGGCGACCTTGTCGATCCGCCCATCGATCCGCCCAAAGCGCTCAAAAACATTTTCTCCATCGCGCTAGCAATATATCCTTAGGGATCGCAAAGGCTAACGCGACCAGAAAGTTTTCTCTTGTACTTTCGAAAAGAGGGCGTGAGAGTAGATCTGCTCTGGTGCTTTGTGCGCGACACACCTTGAAATCTCTTCCGGGTTGAGGACGATTCTTGCTAGAGCTCGCACCACTGAGTCGTGGAGGGTTCAGAAGCTCCCAACGAGTTTAGTACTCCCACACTATCTGTGAATATAGGGGGTCTGCGTGGCGATTTTGAGAACGATGCCATGTGGTGGATGGCAGACAGTCGGATTGCCACGAAGTTCGAGGAAGGAGATGACAATCTTTGTCGATGTGTCCCCAGGGGCGAGTTGATATACTTGACCATCTCCTGCATAGACGAATTCCATGCATAGCCTAACATACCCTTCCATACCACCATGTCGGCCTCCTCAATATCCCGCTTGGGCGTCTTCAGAAGCTGCACTCCCTCGGCCTCTGGGAATGACCACTATGAGCCACTCTATGTCGGTGATTATCTCTGTTCAGGAAGATCCCCGCCCTGATATCTTTCGCTGGATTTCGGCCAAAGCTGGACCCGGTAATACATTGAGCAGCCAGTTAAGATGACCCGCTAAGCGGGCGACGCGACGCGGTCTATCTTGTTGATCATCTATAAGCGAAACAGACTCTTGGGTCACGTCGACCCGGAATCCTATGATCTTCAATGATTCGCCAAACTCCTGCTACTTACTTTCCCTCCCATGAGCATCCAGCTGCATCCCATATTAATTCGGCCTGCTGCCTTGGCCGCATGTACCTCTTGTGGTAAATCAGGCTCGATGCTTTGTCCCGAGAGTAGAAATCGTCCATAAATACTTGAAGAATCGCGGATATCCAACTTCTTGACCCCGAGCTAGCACATGAACGTCGAACGCTCGATTGCCGAAAACTAAGCGATGCAAGATGGTCAATTCCATTCACTTCCACAATCTGGCACAGTTGTCAATGTCATAATGGATGAGCCGGAAGGTTAAGGAAGGCACTAGCAGCATCTGATTTCCAGCAAACGCTTGAAAAACTTCTTTCAACGTTATACAAAGTTTGACCGAAAGTCCACATATCATCTTAAGTGACCTAATTTGCCTCTCGCTTTGATATATCTTTATTGAACATTGAGACCTGAAACGGTATCATCGGGACTCTTCTGCCAGACGACAGATAGACAGGATGCCTTCATTCCCGGTGAGAGCGCCTCGGACATTAGCTGCTAGTTCCTTATCGATTATCTCTGGGTTCCCAATTGCTTCGAGGTCCTGACTTGTCGGATGCGTAAATGTTGATTCAGTGTCATAAGATCGCAGCATCAGGAAAAGCTTAACTCTGAGGGATCCGAGCTTTCTTAGCAATAGCTCGGGTTTCGACGAGTTCAGTAAAAGTAGACAAAGCTAGTAAATGGGCAGAGAATCAGTTGAAATTTATATTATATATAATACTAACTTGGCAAGACATCTTCACAAACTACAAACTCATCTTCTGTAAGAAACAGTACACACAACGCAAAGCAGGAATGAACGATAGAGAAACGAAACAGCGACGGTATCAAGCAGAAGCAGTGACAGCGGATGATGCACAGGGGATCGGTACCTCCTCGGAAGCAGGCCTCGCTCGACCAGTCTGTAACTTCAAACCTGCGAGACCAGCGGATTTGCGGGTAACATGAACTTCCTCAATGGGGCCCAGTAGTTTATTGAACCTAGCACGGGCGACAGAGGCCGCAGTGGGGTCAACAAATGCATTCTCGCCATTCCTCAGGGTCTTGGGCGTCGTACCGTCGAGGAGACCGAGTTGTTCATCAGTCCACATGGGGTCGACCTTTTCAGGAGCATTGGGAATCCCAACACCGGCGCGACCACCAAGAGCCTTCCAGTCTTGAGCGCGGTTGATCTTGAGCTCTGTGAAGATCTTGTCAACAGCGCGGACGAGTTTGGTCATTTGCTCAAGGGTATGACGGGGAGTAACGGTGATGCGGAGGCGTTCCTCGCCAACGGCAACGGTCGGGTAGTTGATAGATTGGACGTAGATGTTATGTTCACTCAGAAGCTTGTCAGAGGCAGCCTTGGCAAGGGCGGCATCACCGACGAGGACAGGAACAATGTGTGAAGGACCGGGGCTATTCATGATCAGACTAAGCAAAAGATAGCCAAAAAAAAGTTATGCTTACACGACAGGAATGTCAAGTTCGGCGAAACGGCGTTTGACCTCACGGACGTTGATCTGTTTGAGCTGCCTGTCACCGACATATGCCTTTTGGTACGCAACACTCGCTCGCGCGCCAGCCACTACTGAAGGAGGAAGAGATGTCGTGAAGATGAAACCAGGAGCATAGGACCGAATCATATCGACGAAGTCATCAGAACCAGCGATATAACCGCCGACTGCACCATATGCCTTGCCCAAAGTACCTATCAGAACAATAAGAATGATCATTCTTGGAACGGGGACAGAAAGTCGGTATTACGAACCAGTGATGATGTCAACACGATCCATAATAGAGCCTGAGATAGCATCGGAGCTCTCACCGGCGGCCTTGTGAGCATGATAGTCCAGATGTTCGGCGACACCAGCGCCACGTGGTCCGTACAACCCGACGGCGTGTACCTAGCGAGCACCCTCAGCACAAGTGGATTAGGCCTTTGCATGAACATACCTCGTCCAAGAAGGTCAATGCCCCGTATTTGTCGGCCAGGTCACAAATTTCCTTGATAGGACCAATGCTACCGCACATGGAATACACACTTTCAAAAGCGATGACCTTGGGAGTTTCTTTGGGATATTGCTTCAGCTTGTTCTCCAAGTCCTCCATATCGTTATGTTTGAATATAACACGTTTAGCGGGAGAGTGACGCATCCCCTGGATCATGGAAGCGTGGTTCATAGAGTCGGAGAAGAAAACACAGCCGGGGAGCTTAGTACCGAGAGTCGAGAGTGTAGCATCGTTAGCGACGTAGCACGACGAAAACACTAGGGCAGCAGGCTTGCGATGAAGCGCTGCCACCTCTTGTTCGAGGCCAAGATGCATCGCGCCATTGCCCGCGATGTTACGAGTGCCACCCGCACCGTGCCCGTACTTGTCCAGGGTCCGGCTAATAGACCTAAATTAATTTGGACAAAGGGGACAATGGAATGAGCACATACTGCATGGTCTCAAGCACGATGGGGTTATTGCCCATGCCGAGGTAGTCATTGGCGCACCAAACCTCGACTTCGTCCTTCACCTCACCCGTGTGAGCGACAGGGAACTTGGCAGCAAGCCGGTTGATATTGTTGAAGTAGCGATAGGAAGCATCCTTATGCTTCTTATCAAGTTCATTAACATAGAAAGTTTCGTAGTCAAATGTACCCGGGGCTGCAACCCTGGGCTTAGCGGTACCAGCCTGCTGGTGGAAGGGACAACCTGCAGCAGCTGCGGCCGCAGAGGCATCAGTCTTTAGTTTCTTTGCAGCGCCGTGCGTTGCCTTGAGCTTGGCGGCAGCTGTGAGATCCTCAGCCATGCGAGCGGCAGCTCTTGCAGCGGTAGCATGGGGACACATCTCGATAGTAGCTCCGGCAGGAACGGATACGCCGCGCTCTTGATGGATCTTGTCGACGTCTGCTTTGCCAGCAAAGCTAGCGTAGCCGGCAACCAACTCCTTGGAGCGCGCGGTTAGAGCCGGGCCCATGACGGGACATTTGGTCGCACGTTCTGTGAGGCCCGAGAGGGAAGGATAGCGGACGGACGTAGAGGTAGAGAGGGTGCGGAGAGTGGACGTCTTTGTGCGGCCAAGGAAGGGGCAGGACGCCTTGAAGCGAGTGAGCGACGAAAGCTTGTCCATGGGCGGAAAACGACTCTGCCGAACATTTTGCACGCGTCTTATATTAACTTTTCCTCAGCCAATCACAGCAGTCCAGTTTGTATCAGGTGATTTCTAAAACATCCACAAGTTCCGATCAAAGTGCACCGAGACAGCTTTCGAGCACATCGACAGCCAGGTCCACCTCCTCCTTCCCTACATTCAAGCTAGGCACAAGCCGTACCGCATCCGCACCCCCAGTCAGTACAAATACCCCCCGTTCCCGCGCCATCGACACCACACGTCCTGGATCTCCCGCCCTCTGGAATCCAAGTCCACGAATCAACCCGCGTCCTCGAATATTCGTCTGCAGAATGTCAGGGAACCATTTTGGCAACTGCTCCAGGCGTCCTGTCAAGTATTCGCTTGTCTCTGCAATTTTTGTGATAGAATCCCGAGATGCCAGTCTCTCCAGAACGTGGTAACCGATTGCACATGCCAAGGGTGATCCTCCGAAAGTAGTACCATGAGTACCTGAGTAACTCCTGTTAGAAGAATGCTTGATCTAGTCGGACTAAGTTACACACCGGCAATCATTGTTTCAGAAACGGTATCCCTCAGCAGCACTGCTCCGATAGGATATCCGTTTGCAAGTGGTTTAGCCATCGTTACAATATCCGGATGGCAATCTATCGGGAAAGCGGAGTGTGCCCAGAGAGTTCCCGTCCTGAACAGACCACACTATATCCGCCTCGTAAGCCGTGAGTACGTCAGTGAGAAACGAAGTATTCCCACCTGGACTTCATCGTAGATCAAAACTGCTCCTACTTCGTCGCACCATTGCCGCAGTGCCCGAAGCCAATCTACCTTAGCCGCGTTGATTCCTCCCTCACCTTGAATTGGTTCGACGATAACAGCGCAGGTATCCTCTACGATTAGGGTCTCGAGCCCTTTATGATCGTTCAACCGGCCCACATCTACCCCGGGTAGTAAGGGAGCGAACGGCGCCTGATACTTGGGGTTGACCGTTACACTCAAGGCACCCATACTCCGACCATGAAATGATCCCTCAAAACATACTATCCTCGTTTTAGTGCACTCTGGAGAATCCCATTGACGCCCAGGCACAGCAGCAGCCCACCGCTCTTTACCAACCTTGCGCGCAACTTTGAGTGCACCTTCATTCGCCTCTGTACCAGAGTTGGCGAAGAAGACCTTGGCACCCAAGCTCTTGCCCGAACCAGAGGCAGCTCCTAATCCACCCTCAGTTTGCGTAGTCATCACCAGTTTCTCAGCGAGTTTGCCTGCCCATTCATGGTGGTAAACATTGCTGGTGTGTATGATTTTCCCCGCTTGCTCATTGAGAGCCTATTTTTTGCCATTGTGATGAGTGATCCTTTTTCTAATGCAAGTAACAGAACGCACCTGAAGAACACCCTCATCTGCGTGTCCAAGAGCGTTTACGGCGATCCCAGCACTGAAATCAAGGTATTTTCGGCCATCAGTGTCCCAAACATACGATCCCTTCCCATGAGAGAGTATAAAGTCCGGTCGTGCATAAACTGGGAGTAGGTATTCCGAAGCACGTTCTAGAGTTTTTGCGGTGGCTGGTGAGGGAGACGATGTGGTATGTGTAGGAGTTTTGTAACGTGTACAAGGGCCCTAAGTTACATGAGGTGAGGAATGAAGAGACGCAAATGTTGGGATTACCTCGGTAGAAACATGACGAATGCATGTAGGTGCAAGGGGTCGTATTCTAAGGCCACGTTTGGCTGCCGCAAAAGTGTTCATAGACTTCATAGTGCCGGTCTATAGGTTATAAGGTCGCTCGTTTTGGGAATTGAAAATGCGAGGAATTGACTCGGAAAAGATGAGTCAGGTCACTAGTCAGGGTCGGACGAGTGAAGAATTCTAGTGGAAATCAGTGAGTCAAAGGCTCAGGGAGAGATTGTATTGATGAAGGAGCACCTCAGCTCTTATAGTTTGAGCACGATTATGAACGGAGAGCTAATATCGCTGTGCCTTCACAGCAAGTGGCAAAAGGCGCTCAAAATTTTCCGACTATTCGTCCGATCTTTTCCGAAGCTCAGGAGGATCTGGAGGCAACTAATTTCTCTGACGTTTCAACAGAATTTATTGTCCTAGGTGGTTTACATGTGCAACTAGAGATAGCCAGCCATGGCCTGGAAGGCAGCTGAAATTATCGTAAGAGAAGGGGGAAAAATATCTTATCTGATATGGAAACCGGTCCCCAGAGTTATCTTCAACTCAGAGCTCATATGCAGCATGAAACATCATAATTTGAGCCGTTTGCATTTAGCTTTGCTTTGTTCATGTCTGATTTCTAAGTCTAGGTAGGCCCACTCTACAACTTGCCCATAGCATGTGCACAAAATATTCTTTTTACACTTCCATATCTCAGATGAGTATTTATTCGTGTGTGTATATATATATAGATTCCTTATATATCTAGCATCCATGACCCAGTCATCGGTCTTAGGGCTTCTTGAGGTTGAACTTGGTTGAATAAATGTAAATTGAAGAAATGGTGGCTGTGTGAACGGCAATCATACCGGCCACCTATGACTCGAATTCGGTATTCGGTCCCCTAGTCGCTCTCCTTATACATCCATTCTTTCCTCTAACATCACTTCGAAACAATAATGCCATCACTCATTTCTCATCTAGAATTTCTTGTAGGTTCATCGCAGGACGCGTCGGATAATGACAAACGCGTCCTTGATGATTGGAAATCGTAGGTCGGAAAACACACCGACGTCAGGCTCAATTGACCAGTCTATACAAGGCTACAAAAGGCATACAGAGGTAGTACTTGATTATCCGTCAAACGGTCCAGCCTTTAACTTCTTTATAGATTCTTCTGACGATCAAGATGCTGCAGATGATGTGGAGCCCGAGCCACGGCACACTGTCTTGGATAAATATCTTTCTTTAGGCATCGATGAGGAACCTTCATCATCCTTCATTCAGTTTCCCTCTCTCGGATCTTCCAGCTGTATCGCGCGATTGCTCCAGTGTGTTCATATGCCTCACTGGTTGATGATCAATTTGACCCAACACGTTTCTACAGAAAGCAGAATATCTCGCCGCTGCTAGACTCCATACGCACTATTATGTCCTCTAATCGCGGAGACGACGTCATCTCTGGGGAATTAGCTGAAATGATCGGTTTTGATGACATTGACCTTGTGATGGATATACTTAAGGAACGCAGCGCGGTCGCGCAAGAGGTATGTCTGCAGATATCTCTTGATCGTATATATCAAGGATTCATCCATCAAAGCTCGGGCAACTCAGCAGCAAAGAACAATCTGCACATTATCTATCTCAAGAGGAAGCACGACGGCGGATGGAGAAGAGTTTTAGAGAGAATGCGGCGCGACCTCTGTTCTCAGGGACGGCAGTAAGTTGATGCATATCTCATCTGTTTGTCCAAATGAAGTTGATTTCCTTCTCTCAAATTGTTAGCAAGAAGCCCCAGAAATTCTCCCTCATGTGTATTCATCAGCTATAACAGGTCAGGGCAATGTCCTTTCGCAATTTGGCAGCAAGTACATGCTGCCAATTGGGACAGTACGGGATATGCACGAAGTGAACATTATCTATGTTCTACAGAGAATTTAGACTTGACATGAATTTCTCGACAGGAATACGAAGAAGTGATTGTTCCTCCAGCAAAAACAGTTCCACCTAAGGCGTCGGAGCGATTGTTACCGGTCGGTGAACTTGAACCTCTAGCTAGGGAGTCTTTTCCTGTGAATGAACGTTCTTGCTGTGCAACCTGCTAGTCATTTATGATTGTAATAGGGTTATACGTCTTTGAACAGGATTCAGTCGATTGTATATCCAACCGCATATGGCTCAAACGAGAATCTCCTTATTTGTGGTTCGTGGTCCGTATGTTATGTTTTGACACGTCAATTCACCCCCTTCGTTAGCCCCGACTGGTGCTGTAATTCTATCCCCCTCTGAGGAGTCACATTTACTGACTTCTAAGAAGGGTAAAACTGATGTAGCTATGCTCACCATCTTGAGAGTGATTGACCAGCACCGATCAAACATCCTCGGCTCCAGTAATGGTGACATCCGAGCGCAACTACGATCTTCTGTTCAAAAGGACGCGTTTAAAATCATCTATGTGTATGCATCGCTGTACTACCTGCTCGTCAGAAACCTGATAAGTTTCAAATTTAGTGCCCCGATGAAAGCGCTGGCCTCTGAGATCGTACGCAAACTCAGCAAAAGGCTGAGCTGGCTGTCTATTCAAGTCCGCGAGTTGACTGGTGAAGCTCAAAACTTAGAATCGATATATGCTTGAGGATACTGACAAAGCGCTTATTGATAAAAGGTGACATGCAAATGACGAAAGGCGAAATTGCACAAACACAGATCATTGTCACAACTCCTGAAAAGTGGGATGTTGTGACTAGGAAGCCAACGGGTGAAGGAGAATTGGCTGCTGTAAGATTTGCGGATTACAGGGATGTTATCTGTCGTCTAACTTCTTTATTTTAAGAGCTTGAAGTTGCTCATAATTGATGAAGTTCATCTTCTTAACGAGGAGCGTGGAGCCGTTATCGAGACTATTGTAGCCAGGACGTTACGCCAGGTCACCTTCCCACAACCCTGTTGCGATCACCTTGAACTGACTATACCGATATCTTAGGTTGAATCTAGTCAATCCGTGATTCGTATCGTCGGCCTGAGCGCTACCCTTCCGAATTATATGGATGTTGCAGAGTTCCTCTGGTGTGTGTCTGCATAATCCATCTCTACGTGTGACTGAGTATCAGTTCAGCGTCTCAAAATATAAGGGTCTCTTCTACTTCGATTCTTCGTTCCGGCCTGTCCCTCTTGAGCAGCATTTCCTCGGAATCAAAGGAAAAGCTGGAAGTCCCCAGTCCAAGAAAAATCTCGACTATGTAACGTACTTGAAGGTTTCCGAACTCGTCGCACATGGGCATCAAGTCATGGTGTTTGTCCATGCACGAAAGGATACTGTGAAGAGCGCTTTAGCACTGAAAGAAACAGCTCTTGCTGAAGGCAAAAGTGATGACTTCAGCTGCGAAGATCATCCCCAGTATGCCATATTTCGGAGATCTATCGGCGAGAGCAGAAATAAGGAGATGAAACAGCTTTTTGATTACGGCTTCGGCATCCATCATGCAGGCATGCTCCGCTCAGACAGAAACATGATGGAAAGAATGTTCGAGGCAAGAGCAATCAAGGTGAGCTTACTCGAACACAGACTTGATACGGATTCTAGATTGAAGCCTTCGAACAAATCTAGGTGCTTTGCTGCACAGCCACTCTAGCCTGGGGTGTCAACTTACCTGCCCATGCTGGTTAGATGTTCAACTTCGTCTTGGCGTTCCCCGCTTACTGTGTTTTCCAGTAATCATCAAGGGAACCCAAGTGTATGATAGTTCCAAGGGTGCCTTTGTTGACTTATCCGTGCTCGATGTTCTACAAGTATTCGGTCGAGCTGGTCGTCCAGGCTTGGAGAGTAGCGGTGAAGGTTACATTTGCACTACAGAAGACAAACTCACCCACTATCTTGATGCTGTTACATCACAGGTTAGTATTATCACATTTTAAGCAAATAATTTGTCTGATTTATTTTCCTCAGATTCCCATTGAGTCTAAGTAGGTCTCAGGGTCCTGACTTTCATCGCTAAATGATTGAATTCTTGTGTCCTAGGTTTCAAGGTGGTCTGTTCGATTCGCTCAATGCAGAGATAGCCCTCGGCACTGTTTCTAATGTCAATGACGCCGTACGATGGCTAGGATATACTTACCTATTCGTCAGAATGAGAAAAAATCCCTTCTTCTATGGTGAGTCTTAAACGATACTTTAGACGATTTATCTCACTCTGATAGGCGTTGCACGGGAGGCTACCAGCGACGATCCACAATTGGGAAATAAACGACACGAGCTTGTCACTTATGCCGCTCAGAAACTTGCGGATTTACGCATGATAGCATTTGATAGAAGCACCGGAGTATTCACAATAACGGACCTCGGCAGGATTGCAGCGAAATATTACATTCGGCACTCTTCAATCGAGATATTCAATAAAGTTTTTCGCCAAAAGATGACGGAAGCTGACGTGTTGGGTATGCTCAGCATGAGTACCGAGGTAGGTTGTTTTTCTAACTTAATCAAGGTTGATAGTTCCAAGACTCGTTTAGTTTGACCAGATACAAGTTCGTGAATCCGAAGCGACAGAACTTGAGCTACTTATAGAGCGAATACCCTGTGATGTAAAAGTATGTTGCGCTCAATATTGTATTCCACACAAGGTCCTCATCTTTTCCAGGATGGCGCGGATACCAGCCAGGGAAAGGTCAATATTCTATTGCAAGGAGCTATATCAAGGGAGACGGTTGAGGATTTTGCTCTGGTCTCAGACATGGCCTACGTCATGCAAAACGGAGGTCGCATAGTTCGCGCTCTTCTTGAAATTGCAATCAGCAAGAAATGGGCTAATGTCACGGCTGTTCTCATGGGGATTAGTAAGGCTATCGAAAAGCGATTGTGGCCATTTGACCAGCCATTGAAGCAGTTTGACTTAAAGGCCGATATCTTCTATGGCTTACAACAATGGGCAGATGACTGGTCTCCGGCACAGCTGAGGAGCCTTAACGCAGCGGAGCTGGGCAAACTTGTCCATATGAATGAACGTCATGGACAAGCTCTTCTTGATGCAACAAATCAGTTTCCAGCTGTGACCATTACATACGATTTGCGGCCGTTAGGACCGGATGTTCTAAAAATTTGTACTCGCGTAAAGCGAGCGTTCTCTTGGAGTGCAAAGGTTCATGGCTCTGTTGAACCATTTTGGCTCTGGATAGAGGATTCTCAAGGACTACTTATACTCCAACTTGCCCATCTCATCTTTCGCCAATCCACGGACGTTTTGAACGTCGATTTTATCATCTCAATACCAAATGGTATACCTCCGTCCTCTGCCACTATACGATATGTTTCCGATAGATGGATGGGTGCTGAGGATGAGGTCTTCATTCCGTTCGAGTCACTAGTCATGCCAACGGCTTCTGCGTCTAACACTCCCTTACTGCATCTACCACTCCTACCAACATCGTCTGTGATCAAAGATCCTTCTATCGCCAAGGCTATAAATGGAAGAATAGACCATCTAAATGCCATTCAAACTCAAACCTTCTGGAGCCTTGTCCATACGAAATGCAATGCACTACTTTGTGCTCCCGTTGGAAGTGGCAAGTCAACTCTAGCTCACATTTTGATCTGGCAAGTTCTCTAATGATCAATATGTACTTGCTAACAAGATCGATTTCCAGGACAACAGCAATGCAGTCCCGTGAAAGCTGGATAATCGTAGTCGCACCGAGACGAAGTGTGGCGCTGGAAATCGCATCGGAACTTGGAGTCATTGCGAAACAAACAGGAATTACAGTAGATTATGCTACAGGGCCTAGTGTTCTGGATCGGCCAAGAGGAAGGGTTGTTAGGGTACTCACTGCTTCCCATCTACTTGGTGTCATCTCGGAAAGAAACGGTGTTCCCATTCATGGGTTGGATGCTGTCATCTGCGAAAATCTGGAGCTCCTTGACTCGACATACGAGTTTGCTATAGCTCTTCTCCGACACGCTACACAGACGTCACGGACAAGATTTGTGGGCTTCTCTGGCTCCCTCAATGACGTTTCTGATATGGCTGATTGGCTCGATGTTGATCCCTCGGGGTTACATAGTTTTCGACCAAGAGATCGAGATCAATCCCTCGTATTCTCGACGACAACCTTCACGATTCCTCAATCCGGCGCACTCTTCAAAGCTATGGCAAAACCTGCGCACGCAGGTATCCAAATGGCACCTCCAGGTGAATCCGCGATCATCTTTATCCCTTCCCGTGGCCAATGTAAACCTATCGCGTTTGATCTCTTAACCCAATGTGCGCTTGAGACGGAGACCGAACGAGGTTACCTTCCTCCAGAGACCTCGGCAGAGTATTTGGAAGATTGTCTAGTGCGACTCCAGGACCCGAGCCTGATCGATTTTGTCTCGAAAGGCGTCGGCTTTTTCCACGAAGGCATTCACAAATCTGACCGGAACCTCGTGCTGGAGTTGTACGCAGAGGGTCTAATACGTGTCCTCATCGTGCCACGAGATTCCTGCTGGAAATTGCCTGTTCGAGCTACGGTCGTGGTTGTGATGGGCACCCAATACTTCCACATGGAAGCTGAAGGTTCTGACCGTCAGCTACGCGACTATGGTTTGACGGAGCTGGTTAGGATGCAAGGTCGAGCTGTGCGACAGAATGGAACAGGCTACTTCCACCTGTTTTGCCAGGCAGAAGCCAAAGATACGTTTACCCGATTTTTGAACGAAGGTCTTCCAATCGAGTCTCGACTCTTGGAGACGGACAATCTAGCGCAATGGATCAGCTTGCAACATCGACGTAATGATGGATTGAAAGTACAAGACATTCTTGATGTCTTATCTTTCACCTTCCTCTCGCGGCGCCTTGTCAGTAATCCTACCTATTACGATTGCACATCTATCTTGCGAGACGAGAATCTTTCACGCATCGCTGATAAGATAATGTCCAGGTCGTCCGAATTGGCGCACAGCTTTTCAGCTGTCTCAGCGACACCGACACCTTTGCCTATACAGACAGAAAACGATAGATAACATTCTGAATCTACAATATTCTACAAGTTTATTACGGAAGGAATCAGTTAATTCTTTTTCAAAAATTGTTTCAAACCTTGCAATCGATCTCCTGCTGCTTTAAGAGTTTCCAAGTCTTTGCAGAAAGCAAATCGGGCATATACTTCTCCTATTCTGGCATGCTCTTCGCAGTAGAACTGGAAGCTTTGTTACTATTATTGTCTCAAGAGAACTTGACAAGATGACATACCTCGCTGACTGGGATGGAAGAAACACCGATTTCCATAGCAATGAACCAGCAAGCCCTGTAGACAGTTGAATGACTTGGCCGAGAAGTTCACATGTTAAAGACCTTACCTGAAGTCTCGGCCTCTCCCTAAGACACTCTTTGGGAATGGATAATCATTTGGAAAATTGACGTCGGAGATATCCTGTAAACACGAGGTTCTCAATGATGCCAGTTAATAATCATCCCAGATCTTACCAAGAGAACAAAATAGCTGCCTTCGGGTAGAGTATATTTCATGCCTAGCCGATCAAAAGCGTCTATGAGAATAGCACGTCTTTCAGCATATTCCTGGAGCTGCTTTTCAAAGAACTTATGCTGCTTGGCCTGTTCGAGGCCAGCAGCTGCAGCCTCTTGTAGGGGTGAGTTGGTACAGAAGACGATACGGGTCGTCGCTGCGAGTGTCGGGTGGAGGAGAGACGTAGGGCCAATCAACCAGCCCACACGCCAACCAGTAGCGGCAAACGCCTCTGTATATATATAGTCAAGATACGACTCGGAAAAATTACCTGATCACTCACTGCCAGCTGACCCTACAGTTATAGTCCGATCCCACATACCGGGAAGGGTCGCAATTCGAACGTGCTCTTGATCAAAAACGAGGCAGTCATACTGTCGAAATGTCGATAATTCGCCATTGTCAACATGTTAAACGGAGTTACCACTTCGTCCGCCATCACCAGCAGATTGAATTCTTCTGCCAAAGCAGCTATCTGTTCAAGCTCCGCCCTATGGAACACTTTGCCTACGGGGTTATGAGGTGTGTTAACGATTATGATCTTCGCGCGGGGCGTAATGGCGCGTCTAAAACGACATATTATCAATATTTCAATCTCCATTATCAAAATAACAACACACCTGAGCTCATCAAAGTCGATCGTCCAGTCCGCACTAGTAGTCTTTCCCTGAATGTCTTTCGGCGGGTGAAGTGGAACATAGACCGGTTTCCCACCGTTGAAAGTGACGGAAGGCAGATACTGGTCGAAGAAAGGCTCAAACATGATAACTTCGTCTCCTTGTTCCAGAAATGCTGTGAGGACAGAATACATGCCTGGAGGCTTCCATGAGACAAACATGAGTTGGGGAATCAGACGCAATGACTTACCCTCGTTAGCTCCGCTTGTGACGAGAATCTCAGACTCGACATCTATGCTACGACCGAAGTCAGGTTCATAAAAGTTCTTGATAGCCTCCCTGAGGCGAATGCGTCCCTTTGGATGGGAGTAATGGTTCGGACCCACTGATTTCAGGGCACCTTCAGCCGCGTCTGTGATCCATTGCGGAGGAGGAAAGTTCATGTATCCTTGCCCAAGGTTGATGCAGTCCGAAGGGAGGTTTGCTGCGCTATAATCGTTGAAAGATCAGCGTTATCATATCAACGATTGCACGACCTTACTTGAAGATGGACCAGACGTCTTGTGCCAAAGCTCTCCCCTCTTTCAGTCGAGAAGAGAAGGGGATGAGATGACTGCGATCTTGAGCCATTGGGGCCATGAAGCGTGTACTAGTAGAAAATGGTCGGAATTGACGGAATGTAGTTGCAAGCCTAAAGAGATTCAAAGTCTGCGCTCGCATTGAAATGCAATCGTTATATAAGACCGATTCAAGTCCGAGGCCGACGTCTCCGATCACAAAATGTGACAAGTTTGGAACGACGGCTGGAGGCACCCGTCCTTGGTAGGCATATCTATGGACATACATACACAATTAGCCACGACATGCATAGAAAATAACTGACCTCCTTGAGACAATGTGCTTCAGCTGCAGATCATGCTTTATCATGCATGTAACCCTGTATGATACAAGTATATACATAGTAGTTTGAACTTAATTGACCTTGACATGTCCATACCAGATGCATAGAGAGCATCCGAGTAGCCAAGTTGATACCTAAAAGCTGCAGCGCCGAGGCTCGAAAGTCTTGAAGATCTCTCTGTGAGATCAAAGCCACCTCAGCCGTTCTTCTGGATCATTTGAATTTTGCAGCTGTCATATCAGTGAAACCTCAAGCAGTCCATTACAGTTTGAATGATGACCAGGAACAGCATCTCCTTGATCGAGAGTCCAATACTAGAATGGCCTTCCGAAGATAGATAGTACGCGTCCAAAACTTTCGCGCATGTTGACCCTAAGAGTTGCTGCTTGGGGATCAGCATGCTCACAGATTCATGGGCTTCCGGCTTCACGGTATTTGTAGCAAGCGCAGCGCGTTCTGCTCTGTTCTGCTTCATCCTTAGTGAAAAAAGCTCCGCGATCAAGGATCGTCAATGATCGGAACGCGTCGATGCACGTGACAACCAACATCATCCCACGATCTCTTGCTTTTAGAAATCTCAGGCCCGCCGAAGTCGGCTTAAATAACACATCCATTTACTATGTCCGGGACTCTGGATGGTGAACGGCATCATTTCGGGACTATTGAAGAGTGCGCTGAGCTGTTTTATCTTTTTTCGACCCGACTAACTTTATTTAGGTCCGGGCAGTCAAATGCACAACTTGCGACCGCGACACTGGGCGATTCAGTTGGGACAAGAGATGTTTCGCTGAGAAGTGATTTGGCAGTGCCGGAACCAGAACTTGATGAAGATGATGACGAGCAATTTGTCTATCCTGGCGCTTCTGTATCTGGGGTCGAATCAGTTGAAATTCAAGAGGAAACGCGACGGACTACGCAAGAGGATGCGCAGCAGAGTGTACGAGAAAATGTTCCGCGGCCCTCTCTGCCTCCGTCTCCAGCACAGCTGGAGTCCCTTTACGCTGCCGCGACCTCTGGAGACTTGATGTTATTGAAGCAGATATTCCAAAATGCCCTAATAAATGGAGAAGTCGAGCCATTTAGCCTTGCCAATAACGCGTCCTCTCGCACTGGTTTTACGGCTCTACATGCTGCAGCGAGTCGAGGTTACTTAGACATAGTAACGTGGCGTACGTTAGAGCACTTCTTTGTTTGATATCGAGCTAATGTCCGGCCAGTGATCGAGGACTGTGGAGCAATGCCAGACTTGGAGGACAGAGAGGGCGAGGTTTGTTTCCTGATCCTTCATCATTCCTTTGACTCATTTTCATGTTTAGACTGCACTTCATAAAGCCGCTCTAAATGGGCATCTCTCGGTCATCAGATATCTTCTTCCTGATAGAGCAGATGTGCATGCCCGTGATGCTGATGGATGGACAGCCTTACACAATGCTTGTTCCAAGGTCAATTGTTTTTATGTCAAATTGTATCATCAGCTCTTATAGGTAACACAGGGATATCTTGGTATTGTAAGATGGTTATGCGAGACTGGAGGCGCAACATCTTTGTCAGATGGTGTGAAAGGAATTGATATCCGAAGCAAAGATGGTTGGACACCCTTGAGTAAGACTTGTGATTATTTGTCCTTTCGTTTCTGTTGACATCAGGGTTGCATGCAGTGAACGCGGCTTCCAAGGGTCACCATCCTGTAGTTCTATATCTTCTCTGGAAGCAGGGGGCGGATCCGCTCGTGCGGAATAAATGGGGTGAGACTGCGTATGACGCAGCAGCAGCAGTATTCGAGGTTTGGATATGCGAAGTATGTAATACTTGATGCAAGACATGTGCGTTGTCCTCACGAGTTGTTATTTCTTCCAGATGCTCCAACAAGCTGAGGCTGAAAAGTGGCGTGGTACCACAATCCCTTACAACCCTCTCGCTGTGCACACAACAGTACCACTTATTGTGTACGAGAACCAAAGGCTTGATACACGGCTCAAAACTCTAGCTATATCGGGTGGTAGACCTAAGTTTTCTGCTTCTGGTCTTGGTAGACATGCTCGCCGTCCACCTTTTGAACTCAAGCTACTAACGATAGATATAGAGACCGGAGTACGGGAATTGGCAGCTTGGCGTAGTGATGTCCAACTACCACTACGAGTCACGCCGTGGGCCCTACCAAAGCCTGAATCCCAGAATAGAACACATGATGGTGCTGAAAGGAGCCATTTCTGGCTGTATGTTCATCCGATCTTATTGTTTCCTTTTCTGATGACGCCTGCTTAGATCGGACTGGACGCTGGATGTAACACATCCGGGTGTTGACGCAGAAGAAGGATGGCAATACGCTCGCTTCTTTAGTGATCCCGACGATCAATGGACAGCCGACCAGCCACCGCAGCTTGGACGCATTTTGTCAGGATCAAACCTTGTGGGAAGTGGCTTCGGAGATTCCTCAGGTAGAAGAGGCTCAAACGGAAGTTCTCGGCCACCTCAGACTTGGGTACGCCGCAGGCGTTGGGTACGCATCATGCGCCGTCGACTTGACATTCCACCGCTCCCTTTCCTCGAACCTGACGGTTCCATGTATCATCTTGATGACCAAGGCTCTCTCATACCTTTCGTTGAAGATAATGGTGGTAACGAAGGGGAGGGCCAGGAACTGGATGCTATGCCATCCACCTTCTTATCTTCCGCCCAAGATTATGTGTCACGCGCGAGATATCTCGTCGGAAACCAGTCTCAATACATGGATAACAATGGTCCTTCATTATCCGCAGTTGAAGTGCGTCGTGCCATTGCGAAGCTTGAACGTGCAACGATGGAACTGAGACAAGGTATCCTTGGTGAGTCTCTTACGCTTCCTCGGTCCTTGGCAGAATGAGTAATCAATGATAATGATTATAGCCGATGATGATGCTGACCGTAGGACGCAAGCTGAAGTCTTGTTAAACGCCTACAGTAGAGAACTGGAACGCAGACGGCTTGCTGCCGGTGCACAGGGTTTACTTCTATCAGGCAATGGTATGTGTTGGATGACTAAAATGATCTTTGTTTGGACTCGACCCCATCATCAGATGACACACTTGTACAGGAGGAGGAAGACGACGACGACGAATTCCATTACCCAGGTGCTTCAATCTCAGAGACTCCCCGTTCCATGTCGAGATCCTCGAGCTCTACCGACTTTTTCAATAGATCTTCAGCGTCTCGAGTACCCACTGATTTGACACCTCAATTGTCTCAAGCCCCTGACTTTCGCGTTCCCACTCGAGAAGCACCCCAAAAGCTCATCACATCACGTTTAACGATGCCGACTCCACATCAGCTCGATCCACAATGGGAGAGGGACGACGCGGCCAGCAACTGTAGAGATTGTCAACGACGCTTTACTTTCCTGCTTCGCCGAGTAAGTCTCGTTGATCTTCTGAGCTCTGCATGAACAATGACCATCGTCTCGTTTCCTTCAGCACGTAGGTCATCACACTCCCATATTTCTTGCAATGCTCACGGGTTTTCTAGCATTGCCGTAAATGCGGTCGTATCTTTTGTGACCGTTGCTCCTCGCATCGATTATTGTTAGACCCATCTGACATCATCCATGATCCTGCGTTCCCGGAATCACAAGCATCGGCGAGTTTGCAACGGGTGTGTCAGGTTTGTTTTGAGCAGGCGAACGCCGGTGTTCCCAGTAGACTGCTTGGTGGACGAGATACATCCATGGAACGGATATTCGTAGACCAGGCGCGTCTCACTATACCCGGACGATTGACTCGCAGACAGTCAAGTTCTCAACTGAGTGATCTTGCAGAGTGCGTTAAACTGATATTCAGTCATAATCAGAGCTCATTTGCATATCATTATAGATGCCCAGTTTGCAGCCGAAACCTTGATGAATTTGGGTCTGCTGAAGAACAAGAGTTTCATGTTAAAGCATGTCTCGAAGGAGGTTCAGGAACACCACAATCAGCCAAGTATCTAGTTTACAACCTCCCAGGAGGAAGCGCACTATTGGGCGAGGAGTGTACGCCCTCCTTCTCTTGCCCATCGCTGCTCGTTAACACTCTTCTAGGTGTGATCTGCTTGGAAGAATTTGTGAAAGGTAATCAATGTTCTCCATTTTACAGAAATGATGTTTAACCATACCTTCAGGTTCAACTGTTGCTCGATTAAGCTGCTTCTGTAGCTTTCACAATAGTAAGTAGATTGACTAGTTCATGTCCAAAATCTCAAATCCTGATTGACTCCATCCAGCGTGCCTTTCGTCGTGGTTACAACGTGGAAAAAGCTGTCCCGTCCATACCCGCTGATAACACCAGTCTCGTAGAGTGACCTTTCAGGCTCGCCAGGCCGTCTTCTTGCATATACATATTATTACATTTTAATGGATGGGTATTAATTATCAGTCGCCGTCGTCGCGCGGTTGGTAGAACGTGCTATAGGGTATCCTGCTTTCATCGATGCGAATGATTTCTGATAGATCTTCAACGTCTGGCTCAATAATATCCTGGCCTTTTCGGCCATCATCCTGGTCATCTTCGAACCATGAGGCAGGGTCGTCGTCGCTGTCATCATCATCATCATCCATATCAGATTCCGTCGGTTTATGATTCCTAAAAACAGAATCAGTGTGGAAAAACGCAAGTTCGATATGAAGGTCCTTACATGAAAGCCCATATCCTCGCTTCCCTCTCTTGTCTTGTTAGTACTTCTCCCTTTACCGGAATGCCGAGACGTCGTTTCTTTTCAGCAATTCGTTCGATCCTTTCTTTCTCACGTACGTGGGCCTGTTGCTCGAGTTTTATGGCTTCTTGGAGAGTGAGTGTCCCGGGGATTGCCTCCCCGTATGCAGGAGTCTGCAAAGAACAAAGGTCAGTCCTGGAGTTTGGAACGACACACGACCAAACGTACGAATCTAAAGAGTGCTTTGCGCTTGGCTTCAATGGTACGACTCTGAGGTGGTTCTGGTGTTGAATCAATATTCATGTCTCCCTCGCCTTTGATTCTTGCATTTTTGAGCGCAGAATTGATTCTTTCCACGCCCTCCAGTTCGACTAAACGGGCCTCGATTTGCGCTTGCTCCGATGAAGCACGTCTGACATAAGTAGAAGTAGATGCTCCTCTATCCTCATGAGACATGAATATTAGGTCATTTATCAGTGTATGTATGCGATACATACGGAGACGATAGAATCTTGGTATTGAGTGTATGTAAGTCTTGTAGCTCACGCAAAGTCATTTCGTCAATCTTCTTCTTCGGTTTCGGAGCCGGTCGAAAACCAACAGGTATTGATCTTTTTCGACCAGACCTTGGAGAGGTCGGAGATGATGTTACAGAGAGGTTCATGATTTCTCAGTATGTGGAGGTGAGAGTAACCATCTGCAGTGCGCGGGCGACGTATTTATCGTCGAAACAGTTGCCAAATTAGGCAACTTAGGTAGCCTATCTCGGTTACTTCAGTTTTCGTGACATTTTGTATATATCGATTTTCAAATATTATCCACAGCTACTAGCCACGTGTATACAGAATAGGCCGCTCACGTCAAGGACATTGAGCCAGAAGACACCCTGAAACTACCTCCGATGCAACTTACATGAACATGTCACGCTGAGAATACATTATGAGCACAAGCGATTCATAATAATCGTCCAACATACCATTCCAGGAGGCATAAACTCGTCATTGTCGGGTTCCCCGGTAGGGGGACCTCTTGGAATACCCCCACCTCTTCCGAGGCCACCAAATCCCCCTCGGATGGGCACAGGCGCTATGGGATCGAATCGTGCACCTGGTGGTACACCCATCGGTGGAAGGAAGCCATCTCCACCCCATGGTACCGGGTGACGGCCTCTTCCCGAATTAAATATCGGGTGTTCTGGGCCAACGAACATCCCACCATCATCGTTTCCAGGGAAAAGAGGAGGTGGCGCAAAAGGATTCCCTGGGAAGAATGGATCCAAATCACGACGTCCAATAGATAGAGGATTTTCAGGCGCATTCAGAGGCGAGCGATGGGGTGCATAAGGAGGCATTACAGGTTGAGGGCGACCAGGGGGTGGATTCTGTGCCTGCGCAGGGTTGGATCCTTGAGCATTCGTAGAGCTTGTAACCTCTTCCTCGATATATCCTTCTTTCTGAAGACCAGGAATCAGCTTTTGGACTATTTTCAGTTTGATCTGAGTGGTCAAGTCTGCGACACGGTTTGACGAGATGAAACCATGTACAAGAGGACTTCCATTCGGGTCAGTCTGAAGATCGTGCGGAAAGAACGACGGAGAGACGAAATCATTCGTAGAGATATCGAGTGAGGCAACTCTATCGCTCTACGCTCCAAATTAATACTTTGTAGTGGCGAATGTATACATGTACCTACTTCAATAGCAATAGAATTGATGAGTGTTCGTCCGCCCAGTTTTGAGACCTTCAGAACAAACTCAAGACTGCTCTGATCATGCCTGTATTTGAACGTATAATGTCCTGGCCCATCTTTATTCCAACCCCGAGGAAGAACATTGTTTTCCATCGAAGCCAAAGAAGAACTTTCATCAACGCCGATGAGGCGAAAGGCTACAGCAGAGAATATGGAGTGAAGGAGAGCAGCGATAGCATCTTGTGGCGAGGCTAGTGTCTTGGAAGATACAGGAAGCAAAGTAGGAAGCAAAGAAATCAAGGCTGCAGGATCGAGAATGTCAGTCGTCATAAAGTACAGAGCGATGATCGATGACAATCATTTGACCAGGGGTTAATGGCATGTAAAGCAAATAGACACAAATAAGCATTTCTCTTCTCCCCAAAACACGATGGCCCGGAGGGACAGGTCGTATTCCCCAGAGACTTCTAATAAACGGGTAAGACCATCTCACCGCTCTTCACCCCGGTCTCCGTCGCCAACGAGGCGCACTACCCAAAGGCCCAGCAATAGACCACGCCACGACGACAGGGATCGCGACAGAGAATGGGACCGGAGGGATAGAGACCGCTATTACGACGATAAATATCGTGATGACAGAAGGAGAGACACTTACCGCGACTATCCTCGAGATGACAGGAGAGATGATAGACGAGAGGATCGTCGACGTTCCCGATCGCGAGACCGGCGACCTCCAACTCCTCCTCGTGTTAGAACTCCAGCAGAAGCTGTTCAAACTCCTCCACCAGAGGACGAAAAGATGAAAGCCAAAAGGGCCAAGCTTGAAGCATGGAAGAAGGAGCGAGAAGCCAAAAAAGCTTTGGACGAGGCTAAGGTCAAAGCCATGGCCCTTGCTGGTAAATCTGTTCCAGGTGCGTTTTCTTACTCTCATTATTCATGTATGATTTCACAACACTTGATCAATCACTTTTACAGCTCCCCCTACATCCTCTACAAAACCGACTGGACAACTCAACCGCGTCGCTCTTGGCGGCCTTGGTTTGAAGGGTCTTCCCGTAAAGCCCGAGTTTTCCAATAACGCGAAACTGGCTGCAGCCTCTCTTGATGACTCAGTAGAAACGAAGCGCAAATTGGAGACTCTGGGGGATATGCCAGCTGTTGATATGACTATGACTGAAGGAGAAGCCGGTGTCGGGGATCTAGAAGTTGATGACGACGACGAGGAGGCAAATCGAATGGATCAGGCACGGAAAGCAAAAGCCAAAGATGCTATGGATGTTAATGAGGAAGATGAGGTTGACCCATTAGATGCTTTCATGAGTGGTGTTAAGGAAGAAGTAACGAAGGTCAACCTGGAGGACATGAAAAAAATGGGAGCATCAGGTGGGCGTTCGCGCATACGATTAGACGAGCGAGCGACGGAGGAGGGAATGGAAGACGAGATCGAACCTGAGGTCACCGATGAGCTTGATGCTACAGACCTCAACCCGGAGGATATCTTGGCACTTGCAGCCAAAAAGGCAAAAAAGAAGGAAATGGCGACCGTTGACCACACTCGAATCAAATACGAACCCTTCCGTAAGGAATTCTATGTTCCACCTCCTGATATCGCGGCGATGACGGACGAGGAAGCTGATCTTCTTCGCCTTGAATTGGATGGGATCAAAATTCGTGGTGTAGAGTGTCCGAAACCCGTCACAAAGTGGAGTCATTATGGACTTCCTGCTAGTTGGTACTTCAATTTACTGCGATGTAAAACTTCACGCTGATTGAAATTCAGCTTGGACGTCATCAAGCGCCTCAATTATGTTGCCCCAACATCTATTCAAGCTCAAGCAATTCCAGCCATAATGTCCGGTCGCGACGTTATTGGTGTCGCTAAGACAGGGTCTGGAAAGACTATCGCATTTCTGTTGCCCCTTTTCCGCCATATCAAGGACCAGCGCCCCTTGGAACAAATGGAAGGACCTATTGCTCTCGTCATGACACCAACCCGTGAGTTGGCCGTCCAAATTCATAGGGAATGCAAACCATTCCTCAAAGTTATGAATCTAAGAGTGCGGCTGCTTTTTTCTTCGTCTTTGTTCACGATGACTCACCTTCTACCTTGATTTCGCAGGCTGTCTGTGCGTATGGAGGCTCTCCCATTAAAGATCAGATCGCAGAATTAAAAAAGGGTGCAGAAATCATCGTTTGTACTCCGGGCCGGATGATCGACCTTTTGACCGCCAATTCTGGCCGTGTAACAAACCTCAAGCGTGTTACTTATGTTGTTCTTGATGAAGCAGATCGTATGTTTGACATGGGCTTCGAGCCCCAAGTCATGAAGATCATCAACAATATCAGACCTGACCGACAGACAGTTCTCTTCTCTGCTACGTTTCCCAAACAAATGGATTCTTTGGCTCGGAAGATTTTGCGCAAACCTTTAGAAATTACGGTGGGCGGTCGTTCAGTCGTTGCTGCGGAGATCGAACAGATTGTCGAAGTGCGTCCGGAAGACACCAAGTTCAATCGTCTGCTTGAGATTCTTGGCCAAATGTACAACGAAGACCCAGAGTGCAGGACCCTCGTCTTCGTCGATAGGCAAGAAGCCGCCGACAACCTACTTCGCGAGCTCATGAGGAAGGGTTATCTCTGTATGTCATTGCACGGCGGCAAGGATCAAGTCGATAGAGATTCGACTATCGCAGATTTTAAGTCTGGCGTTGTTCCCATTGTGATTGCCACCTCTGTTGCTGCGCGTGGTTTGGATGTCAAGCAGCTCAAACTTGTCATCAACTATGATGCTCCAAATCATATGGAGGACTACGTTCATCGTGCCGGAAGAACAGGACGGGCAGGTAACAAGGGGACCTGCGTTACATTTATTACGCCTGAGCAAGAGAGGTACTCTGTTGACCTATACCGCGCCTTGACAGCTAGCAATGCAACAGTTCCAAAGGAACTCGAAGAATTGGCAAATGGTTAGTTCGTCTACAACCCTTAAACATGTGTTAAAATGACGTATCTTTTTTATCTAGGTTTCCTCGACAAAGTTAAGTCTGGCAAGGCTCAAGCCGCGGGCTCTGGATTCGGTGGCAAAGGGCTTGACAGACTCGACAAAGAGCGAGACGCGAAGGAGAGAGCAGAACGCAAGGCATATGGTGAACCTGACACAGAAGATAAAGCTCCGGCTTCGGAAGAGAGCACTGCAAAAGCTACTACGTCGACCTCGGACGACATGACCTTCGGCAATTTCAAGGTAGAAATTCGGCGTGGCCCTGCCCCCGACTCTTCAAAAGGCATTTTCGGTGTTGGCAGCGCAGTTGCCGCCGCTCGTCGTCTTGCTCATGCTAAAGAGGAGGAAAAACTTCAAGCACAGTTGCGTGAGGCGGAGGCAGCTGTGGCTCGTGCCGGCCCAGACACTCCCGCTCACAAACAGGCATTGAGTGTAGTTGCCAAGATTAACGCGCAAATGAGGGTTGCCAAACTAGTTCTGCAGTCTCAACTCCAGGCCGCGGAAGACCCCAATATGCTCAGGAAGGCAAATCAGGACTCTACCGACTTCCATGCCATTATCCCTATCAACGATTATCCTCAAAAGGCACGTTGGCGCGTTACCAACAAAGAAACCATGGTTCAGGTAAAACATCTCGTATAATCTGCTTCTTTTGAGTCATGCTTATTGAATATCTACAGCTCATCGATATGACTGGCGCATCAGTCACTAACAAAGGTACAATTTCTTCGTGCTCCACGAATGGAGTCTCTAGCTCACTTTACTTCTTCTAGGTATTTACTATGAGGCTGGGAAGGAACCGCCCCTTGAAGGACCTCCAAAACTTCATCTTCTCGTTGAGTCCAATGAAGAGTACCGTGTAAGTTGTCACCCTTTTGGGCGTCGATTTGTCACTGAAAATCGTGTTTCTATAGGTTGAGCAAGCTGTTCGTGAAATCAAGCGACTCCTTATTGAAGCTTCAGCCGCTGCTCTACAAGCTGAAATGCGCAATCCTACAGCGACATCGGGTAGATATAGCGTTTTATGATTCACATTTCTAATTGGTCTTGCATGTGCAATGTACTTATTATACCAACTTACATTATCACGTATACAACAAACTTATCAAACTCAATTTTTGCTTCGAAGGTCGAGAGAGAAAACGGTTTCGCGACATTTATATACGCCTACCAAAAAACCGTTACCGAGTGAGTCCGAAGGTTCTCCCGATACTCTTGTGGCCGGATGATGGCAAGGTGTGGCCATTTTCCTTCACTCTCTGTTCTACCTCTGTGATTTTACTTTCCACATCGTGTACTGCACCATCTATCCACTGCAAACTTTCCAGATGGCTACTCAAAATTTGAGCAATCTGGGCCATTGGGTCTTCCGTTGGGCTGGAGTCGATTGAAGGGAGCGAAAGGGCATTGACCGAATCGATCATTTGAGTCAAGGAGCCCGAGAGATCATCTAGGTGAGTATGCAAGTCCGCGGCGAGCATATAACTTGATCAAAATTTCTCAGTCAGCGGTTGCAAATTATTGGGTAGGCTTACTTTTTGTCACGTTCTGTGTCAGCAGGGCCTGTATCAAGCGCCCTCATACTCCCTCCTTGGCTTCCAAGAATTTCTTGCGCAATTTTCTCGTAGGCAGCCAAGGTAGAGACAAGCTCGTTTTGTTGCTGTTCTATATGGTCCAGGGACTGGTCGATGTCGTTTTGTTCTCGCTCAGCAGCTTCGACATGGCTATACAGGGTATTCAACTGGATGAAGGACTCCAAGTTATTTGAGTGTGGGGAGATATACAAATTTACATACCGTGTTACTATTATCAATGAGTGTGCGATCCCATACGGCCACCTCTGTAGCGAATTTATTGAACTCTCGAACATGAGTTTCGAGGTCCGTGGACCACTTGTTAACAATCTCTTCTATTGTTTTGCCTTTCAGAGTTGACGGAGGGGCCACAGCGACGGAAAGGCCTGTAGAGGTCTGCCCACTGGAAGCTGAGAAAGCGAGATCAGAGAGTCCAAATATATATCTGTAAGAATGACTTACCGGCTGTAGATGTAGCTGGAATTGCAGATGTAGGTGCGGAACCATCTTTCCTTTCAACCGGTTTTCCAAAGAAACTACCACCCAATGAAGTGGTAGATGTGGCTGCACCAGTGGTGATCAGTTTTGCAAGAGGCACGCAAAACTTGATGACGTACCTGGAGCGTCTTTCGGATCAGCTGGTTTGGCACCAAAGAGGCCTCCAGTTGCAGGTGCAGCCGGAGTGACTGTCACAAAATCCAAAATTTCTGGAGGAAATCGTACAAGAGATGGAACTTGCGTACCTGTCGATGTGCCGTCTTTCTGCTGTTCAAGGGGTTTGGAAAAGAAATCTTTTGCGAGTACAGCGGAAGCCGCTACAAAGTATGAGACCAATCGAGAAGCTGTATACATTCCAACTTCATATTACTTACATGTGGACGGCGCTGGAGTTGAAGATGTTCCCGCCTGTGTCGTTGGAGATTTTGCGCCAAACACACCACCCCCAAAGAGGTTGTTTGAAGAGCTCGCTGCAGTTGTAGTGGAGGGTACAACATCCGGCTTGGCAGGTTGAGAAAAGAAACTCCCTGCAGAAGGGGCATTTGCCGCTGCAGTTGTAACTAAAGTATAGTGTGAAATGGTATGTTAAAACCGAAAGAATGAAGTTCACCTGCCGACGTGCTTGGTTGGCCGAATACTGTTTCATGCATGAATCGTGAATATAGGTAATACAAGGTCAAAATATAGAAACTAACACCCGGTTCCTGGAATCTTCGCTGTATTTGTAGCATTCGTGTCCACTGGTTTGGGAAATCCACTAAAAAGAGGAGTTGCTGATGGCATTGTAGAGGTGTTAGATGCAGAGGTAGTGCTTGACGCCCCTAAGGGACCTGTAGAAGCTGTTCCTATATTTGTTGTACTTGTCGCTCCGAAAGCACTAGTCCCAATAGAAGTCGTAGAAGCAGGAGCTGGAGGCTTGCTGCCAAAGATGTTGGTCGAGGCAGCTGGGGTTGTAGTGCTGCTAGTCGATCCGCCTCCAAATAGACTTGTCGATGGTGTGGATGTCCCCGTGGTTCCTGTAAGCGCTGCCCCGGCTGGATTACCAAATGCCCCTCCCGCCGTCGCGGGTGTCGTGCTTGCCGCAGGGACTCCAAACAAACCTCCACCAGTCGCAGGTTTAGTTGCTGAATCGATCGTTGGACTTATGCTACGGCAACGGTGAGATTGCTTACCCCCAAAAAGACCTGTGGATGATGAACCAGAAGTTCCTGTGTTGGTTGTGCCGAAGGCGCTCATGACAACCACGAAATGAAGAAACAAATCGCGAACAAATCGCGTTGCCGCGTGCGCGCGCTTCAGCTTGTGCTCGGATGTTTGTGCACTGTTTTGTCCTTGACACAAAGAAGAGAGGGCGTCTCCATTGGAAACGGAAGATTGGTTGTTGCTAACAAGTTTGGCTGATGCTATTCAGCTCACGTCCCCTCTTGATGAGAGTGTTTTCGCTTCTCACACGACCGACGAAATGAGTTTTGACAGAAGGGAACTTAGGGTATGGCGATTCCGGCCTTTCGGCGTTAATCTTGAAGATACTCACTGTACTGGCTTTGTTGTAGCTCATGGATATGATCTCGCAATCCAGGACTCTGGTCTCGTACGAAACATTTGTATTATGACTTTCACGATGGATTATTAGCTAACATAAAAGCAGCCAGGAGGCTGAAAAAGCAGAGAAAGATCCACCCCTTGAATGGACCATGTATGTGCACCCACAAGTACGTCAAATACCCCATGTTTTCTCGTACTGCTGTTTTGAATTTTAAAGGGATGGGTATACTTCTATAGCAGTTATTTGAAGGTTGTTACCGATCAAGACATTCGTGACTCAGAAATATATGAAGTCGTCAATCGGAATACTGCGAACTATCCTTTGCCAGACCTAGATGCTCAAATGGAAGTCCAATTATTGGTTCAAAGGACTGGAGAAGAAGGCGTAGCCAACTTGTTCCTTGTCGTCAATCATAAAGAATGCGTTGCTTCGTATGACCTCCAAGAGGTGAGAGACGAGAATGTAGCCCTCCTTGAACTCAATACACGTAAGTATCCCTTCGGCATATTGGTGCGACGTCCTAAAAACATGGATGGTTTCAGTCAATCGGCGTCGACGCCTTTACTGGAACTATCTCTGGAATCATCCTACACATGTACCTACACCAACAAGGGCGATTTCAGACGCATCCGACGCGCTGACTTGGTTTTATGTAAGGATTAAGGTTTTGGTCTTTGTTCCGAGTCGCACTAATACTCGTCCTCCAGACTGACAACCTTATATCCGGCTCCAAGAGCATTGCGCCTTTCTCAAAAGCCGAGTGCGAAGATTTGACTCGAGTCCTTCACCAAATGTCAGGTCAGGACCTCTTCGGTCTTTGTTTTCTATCCCTTTCGTGGTTGAACAATCACAGAGCCATACAACAATGTCTCCGTAGCCAAAACGGTGTTTCTGGCTTGGCTTCTTCGTGAAGTGTGCAGTTTTCGAGACTCGGAACATTTTGGAAAATATACTCAGAAGGCTTCGACCGTAATCCATCAGAAAAGAACACTGCCATTTAATAGCTCTCGTCGACCGTCGGCAATGGTTTTGCCCCTCGTCAATCTTGTTATCACTCTGTTTTTTTTTGGTCTTCCCCATACATATCATTCGCATGTAAAGGTATGCTTTTCATGGTGCTTACGCTTGTACTTGCCTCATTCCCCCTTCGAGGCATCGAGTGAATACCGCGGTAGGTTAGCCAGTGTCCAAGCTAACTGGGAAAAATACATCGAAAGATTGGTCCGGGAGTATTCCCACTTCCTGCTCATTGTGCGTGGACCTTATACATTCTGTCAATTTCGACTTAATATTACAACTAGTCTACGGTACTTCTTGGTGCCACAATGGCTTTATTGGCGATCAATGATATAAACGATGTTGCAAAGGTTGGCGCCACGATCTCTGCTCTTGCTTCTCTGGGCAGTATAATCGTAGGTGTGTTCTCGATCTGGAGGCATCAGACAAATACTAGCACTGCTGACTCCGTACGTGTTCCTTTTCTGATCGATTCTCGTGCGTTTATCTTCAAGCTAGTTTACGTATATGCATAATGCGCAGCACGGCTACCTAGGGTTTTACGGGCATGCAATGCTTCTCAGTTTGCCCCCTGTCCTCCTGATATGGGCTATTCTTACTTTCACGGTCTCCATCCTGGCCTACGCAATGAAGGACGTTAACGGAGTAGACGCAATGCACTCTGCCTCAGCTTGGGCTGTCATCGGCATTTTCGTCGTCCTCCTTGGTGCTGTCATCGCAGCACTGTACACCTTCTCTATCATATGGAAGTTCCAGCACAAATGGTGGATGATCGGACATTGGAAACTACTATGGACTCGACGGCGCACACGTGACAATGTGTCAGAGGTTTGAAGGACTTGAAATTACATTATGTTCCAATACCTGTTTAAAAGTATATTTTTACTATGTACCAAGCGTGAAATAAGAAGTACCGGATCACGCGCTCCGCAATTTTGATCCTATCCAATTCTTGACCAATTTTTGATCCTATCGTTTGTACGTAAGTTGTATATCTTATCTTTATCGCGAACGATGGCAGAGCGGTTCGCCAGACTCCTATTGTCATCTAGCTACCGCCCGTAATGACGGTTCCTACCTACATCTACAAAATAGTTCCCCCGGACCTGATTGTACTTCCGTTACCAGAACGGCTTCCTCTGAGCTCTCTCGACGCAAGAGACGGCTTCATCCATCTGTCCACTGCGAAGCAGCTCCCCGGAACGCTGGGTCGCTTTTTTGCGAGTGAAACAAAGATATACATATTGCGGATTGAGTACAAGAAAGTTGAACGAGATATTCGTTGGGAAAACTCTTCAAAAGGCAACGGTGAGCAAATTCAAAGACTAACAGTGTTGAAGTTCATTGGTTCTGATATATCTGCAGAGCCTGGAGACATTGGTGATGATGGTGTTTTTCCTCACTTGTACAATGGAGGCCGTTTGGGGAGCAAAGAGGCCCAAAACGTTATGACAATCGAGAAAGAAAGCGAAGACTGGGATATAGCGAAGATCAAAGAGTCACCTTGGTTAAAAGATTATGAAACATTACAGGCCCCTTCCAGAGAGAGCTAGATACCAATAACAAGAACCGAAGCGCCACCATCCTGTGTGACCCTCTTCCTAGTCTTCATGATCAGATATCGCCTTCCAAATCGGTCAAGCACTTTTCCAGCAGAGCGGGATGCGAACGTCCCGAGTGCTGATGGCGCGAGGACAACTGATTGACCAGTCTGAAATTTCATCTCAGAGTCGCCTCCAGTGATTTTGTGAGACCTTACATGGAGCTTGACGACCTTGTCAAAGGCATCACTGCCGTCAAAATCAGCCGAAACATGCTTGATGACATGCTCCCACCAGGATGGTGAAGAGAAACGATGCAGAAAAACAACAGAGCAGAGATCAATCAGTACGGGTGGCACAACAGTCGGTTCTGGCCGCCGCAAGAATCATCAGCTCAAAACTTGAATTTATCGGAAATCATATGTGCATACCTTGCGTACTGATAATAACACGCATAGACAGATGTCTTTGCTGGCGTGTCAGCATCAAAAGCGCCTTTGTTAATCCTGATGTGCCACGGCTAGATGAGAGATACTAATGGCCAAGTTCAGCAAAGGAAAAGTCATAACTTTGATTCTCATACTTTATGTGCCTCGTCAACCACCAGCACCTTCCCAGTACCAACATCAGAACGAACAAACAATCGTACTATGATTTCGAATAAGCCACACGCAGAAGCTGGGTCAATGAACGGGTCCGAGAGATCTATAATAGTCAGCCTCCCGGCAGCGAATCTCGAGGTATGGGTAAGGCGGCAGCCTTTCTTGTCCTTGGCCAAGAACGAAGTAAGTAAAGACATCCGTTGATCTAAACCAGAAAGTTGACTGGGATTGAATTTTTTCTTCTGATTTTCCAGTTCCCACATGAAGGCTTTGTATGTATAGCTTTCGCCCAGCTCTCGAAGTATTGTCTATTAGGAATCGTGTTCAAGTAATTTGAAAGGCCAAACCGACCCATTACACACCAGAATGACTTGGATATACAAAGGCGCTGAATCGGATGATCCAATCGCCATCATAGACAAGAAAGCCTGAGCATCCAGTTCAGACTCGGAGAACATCAAGGGTTCCACAATGACATGTTTCCCCAAAGGTGCGTACACCGTCTTCATTGTTTTCAAAGACGACTGTGACACAAAAACACGAACCTCAGGGGGGTTAACATCAAGACTGCTTGACATCGCAAGCCATGCTGCCTCACTGGGAAGGGAGCTCGGGCCACCTTCTCCAAAATGAAGAACGAGCCCAGAGAGGGCTTTGTTTAATAACCCCGTCGATGGACAATTGGACACCATCATACTTTCCAGAATGACCGAAACGGTATGCGACTTTCCAGATCCTATCGAATATGGAGATCAACCAAACTCTGCGAGATGTTGATAAGTTTACCTTGGACACCGCATACCAGCGCAGAGAATGGAGCATTCTTAAGAGGCAAGTAAGACATATATCTTATAAACCGCCCTTCTACATACTGTATTCAGGTATAGCCGAGGATCCTCAGGCTGTTCGCATAGAGATTTCTGACTTAGTGATAGAGGATCAATGAATTTAAGCAACAAGAGAAGATATGAGGGTGATCCAATACAATACTCACTGGGTTGACACCACACGACCAAGAACACCGTATTGGGAGGATGATTTTGAATATCCGCCATAATCATATGCCTCTCTTGTTATCAGAGGTGCTGTTGAAAGATCGTGCACTTCCATTGCAGTTGGATGAAGGGCAGAGCCCCCATCTAATAACAGAAATTCTGCCTATAACAAGAAAAAGTCGGTGATCATATACAGAGTCAAATCACTGTAAGCTCACCGAATCAGCGTCGACGTCAGAATACATGTCCATAATGTGGAAGGATGAGGGGGTGAGGTGAACGTTTGACCACGGACTTTTATGAGCTCCCGGCTCAATTTAAAGTTTGGTTTACCTTTCTACCGCTTCTGTGGTACGCATGATGTGATTCTCGAGATGGCGAGGGCAACGTTGAACCGCTGTCACGCAGTGTGTTCGAAGTGTGTTCGAATTCAAATAGACGCCCAGTTTTTGTTCCGACACTTCCCGCTATTTTGCCGCGGTTTTCATCTTAAAAGAACAATGCTCGAAAAAGCATTGGTCTTACTATGTATCTGTTCAAAAGAAGAGTGGCCGAGAATCGGGCCGGCACATGTATCATGATGTAATCATCGATTCATCCTCAACATGCCTCTCTTCGATGTCCCAGGGTGGACCGTAGGCGCTCCTCCGATCGCAGAAGCTGTCAAAACGTCAAGAAAACGCAAGCGCTCCGCAGTTGAGCCTCACGACCTACAGGCTGCAGAGGCAAATTTCGAGACGCTCATCAAACAGTTGGAGAGAAGTTCCTCGACAGACAACTTGGGCGTGACACTAAAAAAGAAGGAAAAGAAGGAGAAAAAGGAAAAGGTAGATACTCCCGTCGGTATTGGAAAGGCAGAAAAACGACTTGAAAAAAAGGCGACAAAGGACGTCACGGAGAAACGCGCGGTTCCAGCGCAAATTCCACCTAAAATTCTCGATCAATCACATCCCTCATCCGCACACTCGAAAAAAACGAAGAAAAAGCATGCCAGAGAATCTTTGCAATCCGTTGCCGGTCTCACGCCCCTTCAGAAGGAAATGAAGGAAAGCCTCGATGGTGCACGTTTCAGGTGGAATTCGAGTTTTACACGCCCTCACGCGTCTGACTATTATTCCTCTGCAGGATGATCAATGAGAGTTTGTACAAATCAGATAGTTCTCAAGCGTACAAGATGATGAGGGAAGACCCTCGCGTCTTTGAAGACGTATGCTCCTTTCTTCTTCACTTGATTCTATCCCCCTCAATTTGCCACCTACATAGTATCATGCGGGGTTCCGTCATCAAGTCCAATCATGGCCCACAAATCCCGTGGAGCATTACATTTCTGTCCTTTCAACATACCCTCAAAAGACATTTATTGCGGATTTGGGATGCGGCGACGCGACTATGGCCCGCGCTCTTATACCAAAGGGGCTGTCTGTTGTATCTTTCGACCTTGTTTCCGATGAGGCCTTCGTGGTCGAAGCTGACATTTGTACTAAAATCCCTCTTCCTGGTTCTGAGCCCACGCGGGAGGAGAGGTCCGAGGGGGAAGGTCACATTGTGGACGTGGTTGTCTGTGCACTCAGTTTGATGGGCACCAACTGGCCTAAATGTCTTCGCGAGGCATGGCGGATACTCAAACCAGGGTCAGTAGTTTGCAGTTTTACCAAATACTTCTGAATTGCTCAAAATTCTCATTCAGCGGGGAGCTGAAGATTGCGGAGGTTGCAAGTCGTCTTACCGACGTCGAGAAATTCCTGAGGCTTGTGGGTTCAATCGGTTTTCGGCTCAGCTCCAAAGTAAGATCCTTAAGATTTTGTGATTGGGCATTGACCTCATATCATAGGATGCTACAAACTCGCATTTCACATTATTTGAATTCAGGAAGGTTGCAAGCAAAGGCAGAAGTGAGGAAGAATGGGGAAAAATACTTTCAAAAGCTAACTTGCTCCAACCCTGTGAATACAAACGTCGATGATTACTTTCAAATGATGTATGTACGGATAAGATAACGAATGGCCTAATCTTATCTAGCCCAATCAAACCATAAGAGACATGGATTCGCTTCACGGCTCTCCATCTCATCTCCAAAGCTGTGATTTTCCATGTCTTCCACAGGACTCAACATCCTATCTCATCCCGTTGTCAATGCAGAACTGTCCAAGCTTAGACAGTCAACGACTGGCCCCAAGGAGTTCCGAGAGGTAGGAAACACTAACTCACTCATCGATGTGTCCTAATTGGCCACATATAAGGGAATCCACAGGATCAGCTTTATCTTGGGAATCGAAGCTACCCGTACCCTTGAGCAATCGAACTTTGAAGGGGTACGTGCTAACGAGACATCTTGCAAGAGAGTATATTGATTAAGCTCTGACATCGATAGAGAACCCCTGTCGGCCCATTCATTGGATCAGCCATAAAGCCCAAGATTGGTCTCACACCCATCCTGAGAGCGGGCTTGGGAATGACAAATGCTTTAGTATGTTCCTCCCGAACCAAAAATCAACTACCATCTTACTGATGCACGATCAGTTGTCCCTCTTCCCGTGAGCTTTTCCACCATACTTTCCACTATCTCTACACCGTTTTCCAGGAATGCACCAGTATATCACTTGGGTCTTTTTCGAGAAAAGGTCACTCTACAGCCTGTAGAATGTGAGCTTTTCAGTTCAGATAGTGTTCCATTACCAATGTTTGCAACAGATTATTCTAAACTGCCTTCTTCTCCACCTGTCGATCAAGTATTTTTGCTTGATCCTCTGATCGCTACAGGTGGCACTGCATGCGCCGCATTGGCCATGATCGTAGACTGGGGCATTCCTGGTGAGTACCCGCATGTGTATAGGGCTCGATCAGAATTAATGTCAATCAATACATACTTCAGTTAGGAATATTAAACTCTTGTGCGTCCTGGCCTCCAGCCGAGGTCTGGCTCATATTCAATCTGAATATCCGGATCTTGAGGTATGTCTTCGACTGTGTCAGGTATTCGGACATGGGCTCAACAGTGTCAGATATGGACCGCCGGTGTCGACCAAAATTTAACGCCTGAAGGTTTCATCAACCCCGGACTGGGTGATGCTGTAGGTGCCACTTCATTCAGTACATGCTCACTGTCTGACACCCCGCAAACAAGGGGGATCGCTTATTTAGCACAGTCCGTGACTGAGTTTGTAAATAAGTACTCTACTGAATAATATCACTTATTCGCCTAAATATGGACGAAATGCGTGAGGAGAAACCTTGACAGACGTGAAATAGGACTTAAAGATCTTGTGCTTCACGACGGGTACCTCACTCAAGCTGCTGGCTTCAAGTCGTGATCGGAACGACATTAACAATTAGTCAGGTATTCTCATCACATGATCGTAGCTAAGACGTGATTCTGAGCAAGAATTGCTTGCCTGTGAAAAGTTTTTTTTTGGAAAAAACGGAAAAGCGCAATGGCGCCGTACGTTCCCGTCGAAGAATCCGTCTTTCACATCGTATCAAAATGTCGACTGCAAAGTTCTCTGGTGTCTCGACGCCATTATCATCGACAACAACCTTATCATCGCCTCCATCTCCCCTCTTAAAAGCCTCTTCAGTTACCCTTGACCGGGAAGTCTATCACAATCCCCGTCTCTCGGCATCAAACATTGTTGAATTTATTGCTTCGCGGGCCACTTCCAGCTCTACCGTATACATCTTTGATCTTGCAGAACAGGTGGGTTTTGGTACTTGGACCAAAGAATGGGCAAAGTCTGGGTCCGGCACTGCAACGGTGGTAGACCTTCAGACTCGAGCAGGTGCTGGATTGAGCCTTGTCGGAAGGTTGTCAGAAGGAACCAGTCTGGATACTGCTAAGGGCGCCGTATTAACCGCATATACCACCCCAAGCGGGCTATCTATGATGGCCCCATCGCTCTCCCATGTCCCAGTCGCGACCACTACGAGTAGATTGGTCATCCAGGTTCCGACTGTTCTCTCTTTTGGTGAAACGTTCTCCCTCTCCCATTCATTGGCGCCTCTCGCATCCGCATGGCCCCTTCTTCCCCAGAACCTTGTGGTCCTCCTTTCTGCAACTCCACAGCAAACCGTCGACTTTGCTTCACTATCCTACAAGCTCAGCAACTACCACATCGTACATTTCTTTGATCAACATGGAAGTTCTAGGGAGACTGGCCACTCTCTCGCACCGTCTTCGCCTAAAGAGATGGGTAACGGTAGTATCTCTGAGGTCCTCAACAACGCAGGATACAGATTTTTCGATTTTATCGGAGATGCTCAGGCACATACCGTGCTTGTCATGCTCAACGGGCCTCTAGCATTGGTTGTGGCCGCTATTGCCAAACGCACTGATGGCCTAGGCGTCGTAATTGTCAATGTCCTTCGTCCATGGGACGAGATCGCCCTCAGAAATGCTTTGCCCGCGAGCGTTGTGAACGTCCACGTCATGGACGACGTTCCGAATACCTCAACGCAGGGGCCACTCTATGTTGAAGTCTTTGGTTCTCTATTACAAAGTCCCAACGTTTCAGTGCATGCCCATCGTATCACTCCATCCCAGACCCACGAGTACTTGAACAGAAATAGTGCTCTCACCACATTCGTCACCAGCCTCGTGCCAACAGCTCAAACTTTGCCTCTCGATCTCTCTATAGTCAAGCGTGTCCTCATTTTTGGTGCACCACAGGCCCCCATCACCGCTTTACCACGCGTTGTTGAAGCCTTATTTATTTCCAGTAAAGGTGTTAGTGTACGCTCACTTACCAACTATGACGCATTCTCCAAGCCCGGAGGCATTGCGGCCACTCGTATGACTTTGTCGCCCAAATCCGAGGTCACCGACTCCATCCCATTTGCAGCCACTCTGCCCTTTGATTGGCAAAGTGACGGTACCGTTGACTTCCTTGCCGTCCTCGACCAGAACCTTCTGAGCTCTCATGCTCTCCTTAATTATGCCCGACGTGGTGCCACCATTCTTGTGGTCACTACTTGGACTGCAGAAGAACTCTATTCTAACATTTCGCTAGAAGCGGTGTCTCTTATTACCGAGCGGGATCTTCGCTTCTTCACATTCAATGCCAAGGATTCCGCTACTGAGCTCGCAGGTTCTGGTCCGACGTCCGACATTCTTCAAGTTGTCCTTACACATTTGGCATTCGTGAGGTTGTACCTTGGTAGCGCGGCTACGGAATCTCAAGTTCTGGCTGTGGCTCGACCAACCCTGGGCGAGATTCTTGAGGGTATCACCTTGGAGAAAATAAATACACAAGCTTGGTCGGGTTTGGAGGAGATAGAGTTCACACAATCCCCTCAAGTCGGCTCGCCCCTACAACCTTTCGAGTTCAACGCCATTGCCGTCGAGACTGATGATGAGACGGTTGTCAACGGCGCTCGCCTTTCTTCTTGGCACGACGCCGCGAAGCACCTCATTTTCCCTACGGCTTTTTCTCCACCTGCAGAAACATCAACGGAGGAGTATCCACAAAACCCTGCTCTGCACCCAGAGAGTCCCGATCGTACCTATCTGGTCACATGTACCGTCAACCGTCGCCTTACTCCCTTGGAGTACGATCGCAATGTTTTTCATCTTGAATTCGACATCACAGGTACAGGACTAAAATATGCTATTGGCGAAGCGCTTGGAGTTCATGGATGGAATGACGAGCAAGAAGTTCTTGACTTTTGCAAGTGGTATGGTGTGGACCCAACCTCACTCATTACTATACCTGTTGCCGCCGGTGAGGGTAAAATGCACACTCGTACGGTTCTGCAGGCACTCCAGCAGCAAATCGATCTCTTTGGCCATCCCCCCAAGTCCTTCTATACCGATCTCGCCGCATATGCCACTGCCTCTGTTGACCGTCATGCTTTGCTTTTCATTGGTTCTCCCGAGGGCTCGGCAACATACAAGAAGCTGTCGGAAAAGGATACCGTCACGTTCGTCGATGTACTTGCGAAATTTTTCTCTGCGAAGCCGGGAATCGAGAAACTTTGTGAATTGATTGGGGACATCAAGCCTAGGCATTACAGCATCGCCAGTGCTCAGAGTGTCGTTGGTAATCGAGTAGACCTTTTAGTCGTCACGGTTGATTGGATGACTCCGTCAGGTGAGTTCGAAGCTGAAACTTTATCCCTAATTTGACTCATCATGATTACGTAGGCACCCGTCGGTATGGGCAATGTACTAAATACCTTGCGGGGCTGCGGGTGGGTCAGAAAGTTACGGTATCTATCAAGCCCAGCGTGATGAAGGTCCGTTTCAAATCCGCTTTCTCCTTTCGATGAGGACCTGATCGCCTGTTATTTTTCAGCTGCCTCCTAACCCCAAACAGCCTATCATCATGGCTGGCCTCGGCACTGGGGCGGCTCCTTTCCGCGCTTTCCTCCAACACTTCGCCATGCTCGCTTCGCAGGGACAGGAGATCGGCCCCATATATTACTATTTTGGATCTCGGCACCAAGCGTCTGAATACCTTTATGGGGAGGAAATCGAGGCGTTCATTCTCGATGGGATTATTAGCCGCGCTGGCTTAGCGTTCTCTAGAGACGGACCTGAAAAAGTCTATATCCAGCACAAAATGCTTGAGGACTCTGAGGCGCTCGCGAAGATGCTTCATGATGATGAAGGCGTATTCTATCTATGCGGACCTACATGGCCCGTTCCGGACGTTTACCAGGCGCTAGTCAATGCACTCGTGAAGTATAAGGGTTCCGATCCAGTCAAGGCCGGCGAGTATTTAGAAAGTCTGAAAGAGGAAGAGAGATACGTTTTAGAGGTATGCATAATTCTTTATGTAAAATTATGATATTAACAGGTTACTAGGTTTATTAAAATGCCAATTGTTTTGTCGTAGGATGTCTGGAACTTAGGTATATTCTAATTACTCATATGATACATTATATACCTGGATATCTATGCTGGGATACGTCTATACCTGGATATCTGTGCTATGCTGGGATACATCGATCAATCAATGCTGGAAAATGATAGTTCCGTCATCTAAAACAAGAAACCAAGACCTT